>QLPA01001244.1:8053-43312 GCA_003313945.1 Lactifluus pinguis
GGATCCAAGTTGCAGCTGCTCACGCCGGTGCCGCCGGAGACTCTGGTAAACGCACGGATTCTGGTCATGGGCGAGCTCGGGCTCCCCGTGTGGGGTTGGTTGGACTTCCGCAGCGTGGACGGTGGCGCGACGGAGAGCGGGAATGTACCATTCTTACGTTGGGGCCGTAGTACTGGAGTAGGCAGCCAGCGCCGGCGAGTAAGGCGAAACATCATGCGCCGCGCGCAAATGTAATGTAAAAAGTTGTTTAGTACTGCAGGTATATTTACATTGCCAGATCAACACTACAAATAATGATACACGTACAAGCAAGCAACAGTAAAACAGTGAGTCGATTGTTAAGAAGGCGGATAATCATTCAAAAACGATCGTCAAATCGGGCCCCTTGCATTCGAGCCAGCTTGTCCATAAGTCTCGATATGCGGGCGAGGGCGAGAAACCCTTTTGTGCTGCTGCCTCATCGGTGACGAGACGTGCGATACGGGCGATCTCCCGGCGATCCCGCGTGCTGAGGTATCTGATGATTTCCGCTGCCTCCTGTCGAGAGGGTACATTCTGTGAAAATTTCCATGATTTCATCATTTTTTCGTTGAGCTCAAATCTCTAAACGAGCGCTCAAGAAGCCTGGTAAAACGGAGTCTTTCCATACCTTGTGAGGATAGACCAGCTTGTGCCATTTACGGTAAACCAATGGCGTCAATTCACATTCACGCGCCGCGTCGTCCAATGGGTGGTGGTCTCGGTATGGCGGTAGCAGCCGCGGGACGTATGACATGATGAGCGGGATAGAGGTCAAGCCAAGTGGCCGAGCATGACGAGCGTCGGAACGTGCAAAGAAAGCCCGAAACCGCACCGATTCGTCCCACCACTTCTGCTCCTCTACCAGAGATCGATAACGCTTGTAGCAATAGCGCCCGTGTCCCGGAAGGTAATCCCAGAAGAAGCATCTTATCCTCAAAGGGTTTGGGAGATTGACACGCGAGAAGAACGACGCGAGCAGTTTGGCAATTTCTTTGAACGGCTGGAAAACCATGTGCCAATCGAGAGCGCGGGATGGGGGCATCGGGGGTGGTGTCGACGATCTATGGGCAGGGTGCGCAAGATGAAATGCCTACACGCACGAGATCTTTTGGTCAGAGAGATGATGACGGTGGAATCAAGAGAAAGGAAACTCGAGAACTTACGGTGAATAGTGTCCTCATGGCTGATGGGCGAAGTTGGCGAGGTGTGGGTGTGTGGACATAGGGCGTGCCAGCCTGATGCTTTAAATTAAAAGTGAACGCGCCACATTTTAGGGAACAAGACCCTCTCGAGTTACAATTGACATCCACAAACAAATGCCAGGGCACTGGACTGGCACAGGCCCTCACTCAACACAAGAGGTCGGTGTCAGGACCTAAGCGTTGTTCTTGTGTGGGTGAAGCTCGTCGCTGAAAGGGACATCGAGTGGCGAGGCGCTCCATTGGTAATCAATCCAGCAACAATATGAACGCGGCCAAGGCGGATGAAAAAAAGCACTTCTATACGTGATGTCTTATAAAACAACTCTTTTACTCACATGAGTTAGATGTTATGTATGATCAACATAGTCAAGCGCCCCTCACGCAGACATTCCCATGCGAGAAATGCCGGGGCACAGAGGTTAAGGGGCGCTCCGGCTTAATTGCGAACAGACGTCCATCTCCCCTCTTCCACTGATACCCTAAGCCTACACACATATGAAAGATGGCAAAGAGTTGCACTGTGACATGCACAGGCTGTGGTGAGGTGTAAAGCAGAGAAGAAAATAAAAGAGGCATCAGGTCTACTCGAATTTGGATGAGTAATTTTGTCCCACAGTACCATTCCACCATGATGTCAACTGCTACCCCCAGAGAGGCAGTCACACCTCCCCCATTCCCCCATTGGCATCCAACAAATGAAAAGACTTTTGGTTTGACCCTAAAAAAGAAATAAAGGAAGTTGTGAAACGAGATGCCAGTGGCCTCAGGTTACAGATAAATTGATAAAAGGAAAATGGTAATCTGTAATGTTCTGTACTGTATCAACAACTGACGACATCTCTTCTGCAAGCAAGGTTGCTGACGACATCGTCGGCATTTTCCCTAGTACCTTTTTTTTGACAAGTTGGATTTGGAAAACTCAAAAACTGACTGCTTCAGCTTGAGCCGAGGATCCGTCTCGTTTGTCAAAGCCTGCCAGTGACGCTGACGCGAAGAATGATCGAACCCCCGTGATTTTGAATACCCGGCTGCTGCGAATGCCAATCTTTATACTGGAGTCTCACAGAAGGTCGTTCTAGAGTGTAAGGAATTCCCGACTCCGAATCGAGACATCGCACTGGTACGCTGCTGGTGTGCAAACCGATTACCAAGCTTCAACAATACTAGCGATAACACCGTGACTATGAGAATAGCTCACTCCACAACTGAGACTACGACATATGGACTGTCTATGCACACTACCTCCTACTACGCCTGACGACGACTTGTGGGAAATACATATATGGTGTTCCAACTAGGCCTTGGTATCAGGCTCGGATGCGACATCGCGGCACGGATCCTGAAGCACGGTATCCAGTAGCAATGTCAGCAAGTTGTACGTCTATATAGAAAGCCCGTATGTACTACTTACGCCTCCATCCGGAGCTTCACTGGCCTTGGTCTGCGCCCTCGGACCTAGCGTGTCGGGCGGCGGAAGGTTTATCGCAGCTTTGCGTCTATTTTCCAGCCTGGCAGCAGGATTTGGTGTGAGGTGTACGAATATAACCTATGCGACTGACTTCTTCAAACGACGCTGCGTCACTTTCGCCTTGCGCGTCGATCGATACATCGGCTTGCCAAAGGTTAAGTCATTGGCATTCTACAAGGGTTCAAATCATTCTGGAATGTCTGGTGGTAGCCGAGGAAGGTGCAAGTGCTAACCTTTAACATGTCTTGTGGTCGAAGTATTGATATTGAACGATCTAGTGTTAATGGTCACCCGTGAGTGTCAGTTTTACCGAGGTTATTTATACTGCTGGATGGCCTTCCAATCAAGCCATATGCTACATCCCTATCTTTACGCCTCGGGCTCGGTGTACTAGTAGAGCCACACAACCCTCATGTCCGAATAGTTCGAGCTTTAGGTACTGTACTAGCCTAACTAGAGGTCAGCTTGCATGGAAGGTCAAAAGTTTACGTCATTCATTTTTCTTTCCCTGGGTTTTCCGACAAGGTTTTCCGACCTCAGTTCGCAAATGATCACGGTTGTGGTGTGAGCATAACGGCGACCTACCCGTTAGGCGCGATCTAAAACGACAGGCGTGGAGTCACTAGCAGTGCCCCATCGTCGGACCTCACTCGGACCTCTCGGAATAGATTCTGCAAGACGAGATAGATTCCACTCCTTGTTTTCATTCATTTTACCTCTGTCCACAGTCTGGACATCTCTGCTACGCTGGCAAGTCGTTCGTCGCAGCTACGTCGTAGGGGCTCACGAAAGAATCAGCTGCCGAAGTATTTCACGGCCTTTCCATTTGGGAAAGACGTCAAACGAAACAGTGACAACAAGGCATACAATCAGTTGTCGCAATTCACCAGCACTCTTCTCACCTCTGCGATGGTATAGCCTGAGCTGGTATCGGAAATGAGGGCCTTTTAGCCTCCAGCTCCACACAGCCTATACAACATATAGCGCCGTGGAGGTCTCATGTTTGACCAGCTATCTCGCTACCTCCCTTTTTGGAATTTTGGTTCTACAAATCTTCTCATCAATTTAGGTAAGATCGTCCTTGAAGCAGCACGCGTACACCTGCAGTTCGTTGATACACTTGTGTACGTTTTACCTTCAAGTCGTGTTATGGTATATACCTGTGTCGCGGAACAAACCGTCAGAGCGAGGGGGCCTCCCGAACCTTTTTATTTTTTTATTTGTCTGAATTACAGTAAAACATCTGGCGCGAGCGGCGGCACAAGCCTACAAGACGCCGGTGGTAAGGTGGACAAAGTAAAGATAAGATTTGAAAGGGGAAGCCTGAGAATGGGAGCATGAAGGATGTTTTAGACTACGATGAGGGTGAATAAATTTGCATAAACTAACTCTGACAACTCGGGAATGGACCAAAGAGTGGTCGGCATACTAGGTGGGAGTAGGTATACACTCTCTCCCACTACGAAGCAGAGGTTTCTGATAAGCCCTTTCTGTCAGACTCGTGTTACTCTTATTGAATCTTTGAAATGACCCTCGTCCAACACCGACACCAGGCGGTGGCCAGCTTGGCCGCATGCTGGCCGCTTCAGCATCTCTCCTGAACATACCAGTGGTGATTCTCGATGTTGGCGCACAGGCACCCGCCAAACAGATCCTCGCTCCGACTACACTTCATCTCACTCACGTCGATGGCCCATTCTCCGATCCTGAAAAGATTCGAGAAATCGCTGCCAAGGTCGACGTCCTGACGGTCGAGATTGAACACGTCAACGTAGATGTGCTCGAGGAAGTAAAGCAGAACTATCCCTTGGAGGTGCACCCGGATCCATCAACCATTCGTATCATTCAGGATAAGTTCCGTCAGAAGGAGCATCTCCTTTCTCATGCCATTCCTGTCGCTTCCTTCATCCCCGTAGAACCGACGGTTCAAGGTATTACAGATGCTGCTGCGAGTCTCGGCCTTCCCTTGATGCTCAAAAGCAAGACTTTGGCCTACGACGGCCGCGGAAACTTCGTCTTTCGTGATTTATCGCACGTTCAAGATGCTCTCGACTTTATCGGCAAACGACCTCTTTACGCTGAGAAATGGGTACCATTCATCAAAGAGATTGCTGTTATGGTCGTACGGACCACGAGCGGGCACGTCTATTCCTATCCGGTCGTCGAGACAGTACACAAAGACAATATCTGTCACTTGGTGTCCGTCCCCCTTCGAAGTCGAGTTGCCGACCTTCCGTTACGGGCTCGAGAGATCGCAGAAAGCGCAGTCCAGTCTCTAAGTGGTGCGGGCGTATTTGGCGTGGAGATGTTTCTTCTCGAAGACGGTACGTCCAACATCCTTTCCCCGTGAATTCAATTGACGTGCCAACGGCCTCTAGGCCAAATTCTCGTGAACGAGATCGCCCCTCGACCTCACAACTCTGGCCATTATACCATCGAGGCGTGCGAGACCTCACAATATGAGAATCACCTGCGTGCCATCCTCTCACTCCCTATCGGGTCGACCGCCCTCAAAGTTCCATCCGCCGCCATGCTCAACCTCCTGGGCGCATCGAACGACATGTCAGAGCTCACCAATTTCGCAAAATTCGCTCTCAGTGTGCCGGGCGCGAGCGTACATCTCTACGGAAAGGCCGAGTGCCGCAAAGGCCGCAAGATGGGACACATCACCTTGACGGCGGATTCAGATTCGGAGATCAGCGCCCGTCTCCGTCAACTACTCCAGCGCTTGCCGGGAGGAGGCAGCAGCTACCCCGCCGATATCGACCTACACGCGCCCGCCGCGCCCGAGCCTGGCTCGGGACATTCCCACAAACAACCTCTGGTCGGGGTCATCATGGGCTCAGACTCGGACTTACCCGTGATGTTACCCGCCGCCCGCATCCTCGATCGCTTCAGCGTGCCGTACGAGCTCACGATCGTCTCTGCACATCGCACTCCCGACCGGCTGGTAGAGTACGCTCGGTCGGCTGCGTCACGTGGGCTCCGGGTGATCGTAGCTGGCGCAGGTGGCGCGGCGCACCTTCCGGGTATGGTGGCCGCCATGACAGCGCTTCCCGTCATCGGTGTCCCGGTCAAAGGGAGCTCGCTCGATGGTGTCGATTCGTTGTACAGCATCGTACAGATGCCCGTTAGTGTCATTTTCTTTTCTCGATACTTTTTAATCGTGGTGTGCTGATTGCTGAGGTTCTGCATCGGTAGCGCGGGATCCCGGTAGCGACCGTGGCTATCAACAACGGAACGAATGCAGGATTGCTCGCGGTGCGCATTCTAGCAGCGGGAAAACCGAGCTTGGTGATCGAGATGGAAAATTATCTGAAAGGGTTGGAGAAGGAAGTATCAGACAAAGTGGAGAAGCTGGACGAAGTTGGTTGGGAGCGGTACGAAGTGAAGCGCACCTGATGGTAGATTCGGGAGATGCTATCGAAAACCAACTGTATCGTCTATGTATGTTCATATATATATGAGACAAGGCCAATTCCATGTTAGCGGTGCTGGATTCTTTGGCTGAGGGGCTTTTAAAGCCCTCGAGTACTTCGAATGCATTCGAGATCGTCACTGGTTTATAAAGTTACTGACACCCCCATACACTATATTCCGCACGTCAAGTACAATCACGCAAAGGTCAACTTGATCCTTGACTTGTCACATTCCGGACGACCTCCCTCCATGCCCACTCTCCAACCTGATCGTCCCCACCTACCAATTGGTTCCAAACGAGGATCCTCGGTGTGAGCCCATCCCATGCCTCACGCGAACTGCTTGATGTCATCGACGCACGCCACAGATTGACAACGATTTCTCCCCAGAGGAGGACGTGTGATTCGCTTGCGCTTCCCTCACGCGAGCTATATGATGTATGACGTGACTGAGGGGACAACCGCGGCGAGAACGGGAACGTCGGGAGAACGACATCCTTCTCCAAATGGCCAAGGCTGATGAGACATTGGGACAGGAGGACGTCCAAGTTTGGAATGGTGGGACTCGGCAGCAGACTAAGTTTGAGAATGATCCGAGATTTGATCTGTAACGTTGGGAGAAAAGATGCTGTCGATAGGTCGGCAGTTAGTTTTGGGTTGCAGCCAGAATGATGGCATAAGCACCTGCGTCGCCTTGAAGCAAAGCAATACACCTCCCAATTGCAGCACGCCATTCGCCGCCTGTCGATGACTCCAACCGTGCAGGGTCGATGATGTCAACGATGTTCTCTAATATTCTCATCCACGACAAGCAATCTTCCTCTCTTGGAGACAAAACCATCATCTCAATCCATGACAGAAGGCCCGATTTCAGTATGAGAGACGTGGTAATCCGCCGACTGTTCGTGAGATTGAGTAAGATCTTTTCGAGGGATGTCTTTATGTCAGTACTATTAACCATGAATTAGGAAGTCTAGTAAACTTGCCTCGAGAACGTCGTTTCTCAGAGCTCGGTCTTGCGGTCCGCTTTGGAACAGACTAGCCAATAAGTCCCAAGTATGCCTTCGTCGGAAGACTTTCCACTCTTCCTCCCCGGCGCCAAGCATCGCATCCGCGATAAATTTCATAATCCAGCTACGCTCCCTTCGCCAATCGTCGGAGCTACTGTACAACATAGCATACAACATCGGAACATCAGTTGTGTCGAGCTCTGCTCGCTGTAGAAGGAAGCGCGCTGTGAGAGGGTAAATAAAATGTTCCGGATAAAAAATACCGCGGAGGGCGTGCGCAAGAAGTAATGTAGAGAATGAAGGCAGTCGTGGAGAAGGGTCTTCGGGGGGCTCCTTGAAAGTGTCTTTCAATAGGTGGAAGACATAAAGAACGTGGGGTTTCTCGTGCATATCTGCATTCTGTTCAAAACTTATTCAAGTTCTGTTCGCTGACGTAGGCGTACGTTGACTTACTTGAAGGGCATCCATGATGGCACTGATCTGGGAAATGCACGTGGCGCGGAAGAACCCGTCACGTGACGAGAGTGAGCGGATCAGCAGGCTGACCACATTCGTCCGGAACAGCTGAACCCATTGGACAGTGGACGAAGGTCGTTGGGTGGCTAGCATATGGCCCACAAGCAAGACCACGAAGACGGGGTCGTAGAGGCGATCGTCGAGGGGATGAGCAGTGTCAAGATGGTGCTCGGGATCGCCTAACTTCCTCCAGGAAGGGAATACAAGGCAGGTTCGAAAGATACAGGCTGGCTCGAGATTTATTATGGCATCCAAAGCGTTGTCTGCGTCTGAAACGGAGCGCGTTAACAAAGAAGCCACAGATATCTTTCTCGTATCCTCAAAAAGATGGAAGATATGGAGGAGTCGGCGGTCAGAAGTCGACAGGGTGCCCTTGTATATGGGAGAAAGAGGGAGGACATGACTAAGCTGACAGGTATTCGTCGGGTATTTCAAGAAGAACATGTGCACAAGTCGAATCACAGCATCTCGAGAAGCCCCATTCGTCCCAGTGTATTTATAGAAGTCAGCGTGCTGGATGATCCCTTGGAGGTGTCGATTGACAACGAGCGGCTGATATTCCGAAAGTCAGAAACGCCTCCATACAAATTATTGAGAGCAGACCTTCAAATTCGCGGCAGAAATCAGATTCATTGCGAGATCTATTGCCTTATTATCAGACAAGCGATTCTGGATTAATACCATCAAAACATTGTCGGTGAGGTGTAGCTTGGTACTGGTTGGTAAACATTTCGCAAGACTCGCTGCTCATGTTAGCGCAAGATGGCATATACAAATCGACAGCATCGCACCTAGAGCCCCTGAAATTCCGTCATCCAAAATGTCAGGGCCCGCAAAAAACCGACATATCCAGTCCAATGCATGCCCCAAGAGGGTAGAAGCAAAATCATGACATTCCTTGGGTGAAATTTCAGTCAAACTTTTTCCCAGATGAAGCACTTCGGCCGTCAGGGTACCGAGAAACATGCTTCGAACACAGGCCAGCAGGTCAGAGAGGAGCTCTAGACGCAGAGAGGGCAGCTTCTCCACCATAGAGTGGATGGCGCGTCTACAAGTGAGGCGATGGTTTGGAGAAGCTCCAGCATCTATGATGCCCGCTGTCAGCTTCTTGAAATGTTTCCTCCACGTTCCATTCGAGCCGATGTCAGTACAGTCGCTTGCATCAAACCATGACCATATGACAGGAGCAAGATGTAAAGCTGGATAGTGCAGTGACGCACTAGACTCTAGGAATGTGTGACTGGCCTGTCTTGCTGTCCCACTGGCGTAAATCATGCTTTTGATAATAGAAACAGTATACAACGTCCATTCAGGGCGCGTGAGAAACACTGTGAGGTCGATTCCTTCGCCTATAAATCTTGAACGCCTTGACCAGCGAGAACAAGTCATAAGGACAAGCGGTTGAAGAGAAGACGAGGAACCATCGTCGACCCAAGGTGTGAATGCGAAGTCTGTCACTCTTGCGATCAGGCTTTCAAGCAGAGACAAATTCGGTTGTGCGGAATACAAGGCGACGAGCTGCGGAAGTCGCGAGCGGAAGCCAGAGACATAGGCAGTGGCGTCGACATGCCGATCAATTGTCTTAAAAACCGTTTGAAGAACATCATTGATATCGTCGTCCTTTTCGGTTGAAGTGAAGTCCAGGAGAGCTCGGTCAAGGACGGATAAGACCTCTTCGGGAGTCATATACGGAAGCCATAGGATAACCTAGAAAGCGCCTTCAGGGTGAACTGCGATAGGGTAGAAGTTTACTCATACTTGAGTAAGATTGGCGAAAACTGAAGTCGATGAGGGGTGTTGGGCCCAATGGGAGCTGAAAGGTGACAACAAATTACGATCCACGACGTCGGTTGGGTCCGCCGCCGCATCGAGGAGAGGACGTATCCCTGAAATCTAATGCATCAACACAAGTAACTCGCATGGCGCTTCAGCTATATACCTTGCTCGATCATTTCCGCACTGATCGTCGAGGATGTAAACAGTGCGTTGATGGGGGGCATATTATATAAGTGCTCTTTGAGAGCTGTGAAGTCGTCCGCGCGAAGACAGCTTCTCCCTGCTTGCATGATATCCGCAATCAAGAGCAGAGCGCCGCTGTCGGTAGATGACATCATCTGCTGGGAGCATAGCCGGTGCCCAACCACGTTGAGCGCTGTTTTTGCCTCTAAAAACCGCTGTGGATCGTCAAAGACAGTGCTGGTGAGAAAATTCCGGTATTCTATCTCGGATAACTGTTCCGGACCACACTGGCAGAACGCCCAGTCGAATGGAACCCTATGCCGCAAATGAGTAGAGAATACGGCAAGAAATGATCCAACCCTACTTGGCTTGTGTTTCCCGCAATAAAGCGAGAAACGGAGCGTCTCGGAGTAGCCGTTGGCTTGGGTCCAAGTAAGTCAGAAGAATCCCGATCGCAGGGCGGTAGATGCGCGACAAAGTTAAAATTAGCCGCATCACTGACTCCTTCTGGAGGAGAGAGTCGATGCAGCGCACACAGTCAATAAGTTCAAAGGCTGAACTCTGACGCAGCGCGTTTGACGTGGCTGGGGGCACTGGTAAGCAGAGCAGACACAGAGAAAACAATAATTCGTCATACGAATGGGCATGCTCTCGACCTGGTCTAAAAAGTCGGATACGGCAGAGGATGGAGTCCCTGGTAGAGATATAGGAGCAGCAGGATCCCCCAAAAGGAGGAGGGAGTTCTTCAATATCTTGATCTCTTGGGCAATTCCATATCCGACTATAGTATGCTTCTTCGCGAAAACCTCACCAACTGGCAAGGAGGCCAGCTTCTCCGATACATGGGTCAACAGCCCCAAGCTAACCTGTTTTCCGGCAAGTCGGACTAGTAGTCTCCGTACGAAGGATACAATAGCCATTGTATCTGAGGGACAAAGGCTTGCCACAAACCTCGACGAGATTTGTTCTATAACAGTCGCGAGGAGCGGACTCGGGGTGTCCGCTCCACCCTGATCATCACTGACGGACGTAGAGCCAAGACTAGCAGTAGCAAGTTCCTCGACGTAGCCATAAGGTTTCTTGAGGCAGAGCTGTATGCAATCGTCTAGGAAGCCATTCACCGCAGTCTGTTCGTTTAAGAGGCGAGTCCCGTCAGGGGTCTCTGCGTCAAGCGAGCGTGCACCGGTGGGCAATGAAGACAACCAGAAGCAAATTTCTTCGGGATCATGCTCAAAGAGTATACTTCCCGAGAAAATGTGCTGTAATAGAGACCTGATCGCGTCACGAATCGCTAGGACATCAACGGAGGTGTATGCGTTCAGGAGGATGTTGATGTACGAGCGAGGACCTATCGTTGATGGTTTAGTTCGGATGCGCCATCGTGAGCTCGCAACTCACCAGACTTGCTGGACCACAAGAACTGATCGCTTTCCTTCAGCAAGCGAAGTACATGCAACCGTCGCAAAGCCTCTAGCCCTGACGTCGGTCCGACTTGTTCGAATGAACTCTGCAGCAACTTCCCTACATCGAACCGTGCCTCCGCGACCAGAGCGGGGAGACACATGTGGTAGAGCCACAGTAACCGAGTCGAGCTCTCAGCCAGCATCGCCAAGCGCACCTTATTAGGGTGCGTTGTTACCATGTCCGCATCTTTCGAAGCCGACGGCGCATTGTCCCCAGACTTTTGAGAGAAAGCAATGATAACTTGGAAGTCAGGAACCCTTCGGCGAGCCTCACGTTCGAGTTCGTGCCTCCGTCTCTTCCACTGTCCGTGACTTTCGTCCTCTTCCAACGTGCTTTCAATCTTACGCATAACTCTGAGAACTTCTGAATATTTCGAGAGACATTTCGCCAAAGCCAGTGCCGTACAATGTTGGACCAACGGAGTTGATAAAAGACCACGTGAAAAGTGAACCTTGGTATTGACGGATGGAAAGACATTCTCGAGAAACGCAGCCAGAGGAGGTGGGGTGGGTAGATACATGGAACTTCCTGGTAAGAAGAACGATGCTTCTGGGACGGGTAGCGAAATTACGTTGCCAAAAAATGCAATATTCGCAATCCACTTGGAGGATAGTCGAGGCTCCAGCGTCAAAGAGGCTGATGACCAGTACCTACATTTCATCAAGAAACACTGCACTGCGAAGTGGGAATGTCACATACCCGCTAACAAGCTCCGGACAAGCAGACATAATTCTCAGAGCAAGCTCTTGCTGGCGCGGGTCCTCGTTCACTTTCAAAGTTCTGAGCAGCTGCGCCAATATCTTATTGTAAATGCGGGCGTTTTTAGGAGCACCTTCATCATTCTCGTCCTGAGCGAGCTTTGATTCGTCCTCAGTTTCACGTGGGTACCAACCACGATCCTTGAAGCACACACCCACACCGGGATGTGTGCAGATAGCGAGAAGGAAGTGATGCGCGAGGTCAGCAGGAATCTGATCATCGGAGTCTTCACCAACGGAACGATTGTAGAGTTTCATAATCTACCGATTCATGGAGACGTATGTGAGATAGCGTGCCGATCTGACGTACGTGATGCAAGCTTGCTTCATTGAAAATGTTCACTTTGATAGTCCGCTTGACCTTTGGGTCTAACCAGATCTCTGTCCACGCAACTTCTAGGATTTTTCTAGAAAGAGAGTACGAGTCTTGTTCAAGACCAGGAAAAATTGATCGAAAGATGTCTTGACGCTGTTCCAAAAAGGAGGATTTCATCGAACTGGTCGCGGAGCCATCGACAAAAGAGAGGATCAAGAGAATGTACAAAGTGCGGATATCTAAAGGTGTTCTCAGCTATTACGAGAGCCGAACCAAAACTCACAAACCTGGAACAGCGAGAGTGTCAGTCGTACCAGCCGTCTTCATCTTGCGTCTCTTAGACAAGAGTTTATGAAGACCCTAAAGAAAAGGTCACGACGGGGACACAAGAAACTAACAAAACGAACCTTGTTTTCCCATGAAAACCCTTCCAAGGTCGCTCTCTTTTCACAACCCCCTGCGAAGGCAGACATCGCACCGAAAAGCTTCAGTGTGGCGATGATGAGTTCATTATGCGAGCCGGTTAGATAGGAGTTCAAATGAAGGAGGTAATCTGGAGATAACAATCTCTTGAGAATGGGTTGGCCTAGCTTGTGATGAGTGTATTGCGTTGACAGGATGGACAGAAGGGATGATAGAACAGAGACCAGCAGGGCGAGAAGAGATGGTTGTCGCTAGAACACGTCAACATAAATTTGAACATAAAGGTGAGACACGCCTTAATACCTCTGTGGTCTGTTCCCATATGTTGAAAATGCTCTGAGCACCAGGAGCAATCTCTAGCCAACTGCGCGCGAGAGCCAAGCGTTCGTCTTGAGGCTGTACCGGCCCTTCGCCAAACTTTATTGTAAGTTGGTCGCGAAGTGCAGCCAGGGCTGTGAAAAAAAAAACAAAAGGTTAGCGGGGTTTGCGTGTAGAGCGAAAGTGATAACTCACCTTCCGAGAGGCCATCCTGCGTTTGAACGTGTAGGCGGCGTTCGATATCTTCACCCTCCTTGTAACGGTAAGCATTCCGTGGCGCTGCATCCGATTTGACGCGTTTTCTTGGTTGGCCATCATTTCGCGCAAATTTTGCAGGCATGATTTTACAACTGTTAAAAGAGCTCGTTCACTGACATACGATTACCATGTCATACATACAGTACGGAAAAAGCGGACCGTAAAAACATCCCATAATGCATAACAGTTCAAAATGCTACAGCCCTGAGTATCTCATTAACTACGGTATATACGAAATGACACTAAGCAGTAGTTCCAACACAGAAACACCCCAAAGTCTGGGCATAGCTAAATTTTTATTGCCAGTGTCGCATGCTCACATGTTTAATGTCACAGCAGCGAGAACCTTTTGAGTTGGTTTTACCATGGCACTCACCTCTGAGTCGTCACTAATAAATCCTCTTCCTTATCCTCGTCCTCACCCTCCGCATTCTCTTCGCGGATCTGGCGTTGACTATCCACTGCCGTCCCATTTGTGATCCCCTCTCTGTGGTTATTTTCGTGACTCTATCAAATTCGTCAGATCATATTCGAATGAGCGCCCAGTTAGGTTTGTATGACATACGTGGTAGACTGCGGTCCAATAGCCAGCCCAGTACATTGCACCCAAGGCGCGGTTAAATGCGTCGTCACGGCTCACATGCTCTCCAAGAGCAGGCGGAACGCCGTATGTATCAAAGGCAGGTTGTAAAGCTTGAGTGAGACTTGGATCATGGTCCGGCACGAACGTGTCGAAATTAAGTGGGCGTGAGTTCTCTGGGTCTGCTGGCGTAACGCGGGATCCCTGCGCGCCCTCCCCAGATTTTTTGAGCTTGGACGGATCCGGAGGTACGTTGTACCATCTATAAAGGGGGGTTTTAGTCGAAGTTCACTAGGATAACAAAACACTGACAATGGTGATCGCTTCACTGGTTCCTTTTTCCAGTCTTTACCCTTACCATGGTAAGCCTTTGTGGTGGAATACGTTAGAATAAAAGGTTCAGAGAGTATGTTGGCGTAATTACTTCGTATTCGGCCGTCGCGGACTCCCAAGCGGCGATCAACGCAGAATCGTCCCAAATTTCGTGGTGCGTCAACTCACGACTCTCCTCTTCCTCCTCAGCGTCATCAGCAATACTATCTTCTGCTATTGTCGGATCCACACCATCGTCATCGTACGGTAGCGTGCCGGATTGCTGATCGGGTTCGTCCCAATGGCGCAGAGAAGCTGGATCGTACTTGCGCTTTTTCGCAGGGCTTTGGCCTGGAAAAGAATGATTGACGTGAGGAGCGATGAAAGAGGCACGACCTCCCTTCATACTCGAGTGAAAGGTCAAAATGCCCGAGGACGAGCTTTAACTTGGTTGGGAGAAAGTGATGTTGGAACCCCAGCTTTGGGTTAGGTTCTCGTTTATTTCGTACTCAGAAATTACAGCAGATATTCTAAGTCAATCGACACCGTCCAGCTCGGCTTCTCTCAGTTCTTCTTCCGACGAGCCGTCCTCTCCAGCGTTAGAACTGCCCCAGAACCGGCCGACAAAATTACGCAAGACACGAATTGGGAACGCCGCAATCTAACGTGCTTTAGCACGGACCACAACAAGAGGGACAAGATACCGACCTCCTCAACATCTTCATCCTCATCCTCCTCATCCTCCTCAACGCTCCCCTCTGACGCAGGATCTGCCTCGTCTGCAACAGGCGTTCCTTCTACCAGTGCCGTCCTTGGATCTTCGCCTTCGGCATCAACATCTCCGCCAAAGTTCAATAAGACAAAGTTATCTCCGGGTAGTCCTCCAGGCATCTCTCCGTGGGGGAGAGCTCCTTGCGCCTCCGCCTCTCCCATAATTTGTGCATTCACCATAATATCCTGCAACACTTCCTCGGGCAAATTCCCGGCAACTTGTGCGAATTGTACCACCCCGCCGGGGAACTGCCGCATGAGGGCCGGATGCGCAGCAAAAAAGTCCTGCAAGATAATCAACTGGGGCGCACCGCGTTGGCTCAGCAGGGTGGCCTACCTGCAGTTGCCGCCTGAAAAGAGGATCTGGAATCAGCCGTTCAAGCAGACGTTGTGTTTGTGCAGCGTTCCGGGGACGGCGAACGGTGCTGGTCAAGGCATCATCAACTCCAGAGAAAAAGTCTTCGTCGTATCGGCTTTTCCAACTTGACGGGGGTAACGGATCACATGCCAGGCTGTTATTGTTGACGATTCCCGCAGGGATGAACCGTAGCAAGCCTTGAGCGGAACCTCCGAGCACGACCACATGTCTGTAGACAGATGCATCAAACTCGCCACCGCGACACACAAGATTCACCAGACGGGTAAATCCGGCGGTGGCAGTGGCCTTAGACGGAAGTTGACGTGTCTGCACCAATTCTGTGACGGTCTCAGAGAACCACGATGACTTGTCCTTCCAGAGGGTATGTGACCGTTGGACATAAATGTGCGACAATAGGTGAAGTAGGGATTCCTCAGCTGAACCACTACTGCTACGGCTGGGTCAGAAAATACGCAAGTGCATATGAAGAAACTGACAGACCCATGGGGTGTGTGTATCCCAAAAGCCGGATGACTTCTTACTTCAGTAGATAGAGCAATTTCCGCTTTGTCTGCTAAGAGTGGCACGACGGACGGAAAGTCGAGCACCGCTTGTTTCAAGACCTCTGTGCTCTAGATCACGTTTGGTCGGCTTGTAGGAACGCTGGTCTATGGACGCCCCTGACGTACCTGAGAGATGCGATCAACACCTTCAGCCCTAAGGGCAAGCGCCCGAGAGTAAGCCCAACCTGGCAAAGCGCAAACGGGGAATTGGCTAGACTGAGACTCCTCGAGTCCGTGGGGACGACCCGATCCCTTCGAAACCATAGGTGTAGACATGTCGTAGAATGACAAAAGCCATGAATGCATGCCGCTCTTGATGGCCAAGAAATCCAAGTGTAGGTGAGCCCCATGCGGATCTGACCACGGGTCCAGTGACAAGAGGAGTCTCGCGAACTCAAACGCAGTGCGGTAGATCCCACGTCTTTGCAGATCACTGTAAGGGCGAGATATAAACGAAGCACATTATGTCAAGCAGAGCCAACGTACATGACCTGTCTGTGCAGAGCGAGAAAAAATGACCTATTCTCCACTCGATCGAAATCGAGGCGGTTCAGCCCATTTGTGAACGTGAAAGCTCCCATAAAAGCACGTTCATATGTGAACAAAGCGCGCTCTATGAAGTCGGCCGCCTGGCTGTGCTCTGAGAAATTTTGATAATGAATTCAAACGATAAAGGAGAAGTCCAACCTTCACGATGACTGTAGAGTTCCGCTAGCTGGAGTAGAGTATCAGCGTGCCAAGGGACATGCCGCAAGATAGCAAAGAAGCCTTCGGGATCTATGGAAAGGGACGTTCAAAATGGAAACAATGCTCCAGAACTGAGAACAGCACACCTCCAGAAAGGACGGTCTGCATAAATGCGTGGGTTGCGCTTTTGTACCTTTTGCTGTACTCTACTGTCCAATATTTCTCCTCATTATCTTTCCAAGGAGTGAGTGCAGCTTTTGCAGTAGCCTCGTCACCTGAAAGGGGTCGCAGGGTGAGCCCTTCACGAAGTTTCGCGGGCCACCAGTTCGGTTGAGGACGTGTAAGGTTGGAGCGCTGAGATACCGGCTGCCGGCGTGCTCTAGAAGGAGATCCTGACTCGTTTATGGAGGCAGAGATGACCTTTCCGCCGAAAAACTTGCGCATCTCGGCATCGGGATTCAGGTGCGCAAACGAGACGGACAATAATTTATAACACTCTGCTTGAAGAGAGAGTGAGGAAAGACCTTTCCCTTTCGAAACGGACGAGCTTGCGATATGCGCATCTGCATATCTTGTGTTTGCATTATCAAAACCGAGCGGGAACAAAGCGAACAGTTAGCAGCGCACTTGATAGACAGCTCATCCAGTGCTTTGTCAAAATCATCATCCCCGTCCTTTTTGGCCTTTGCTTTCTGTTTCTTCAGTGCTTTCCACTCCTTCTTTGAAGTAGGACTTTGCGATGACGAGGGAGCTGACGGCATCGCAGAGACAGGTCCTGGTTCTTCGATCGCAACAGGTGTTTGCACAGGGGAAATTCCCTCTGTTAAAGTTGAATGCGGCTTTTTCTTCTTTTTCTTTGATTTCTGTTAAATTCACATGTTAGATGTGCTACCCAATCTGTAGCCGAGATCCACCTTCTTCGCTTTGGAGGAGATCGTGTGCCCCTCAGGAGCGGTGTCCTCTTCTGTACTCGCACCGCCTTCACTCAAAAGCTTTGATCACCCGAGATTCGTTCAGCGTTCACGAATAAGTAGTAACATCCTTGACTCACTGCGGCGAATGCACTCTGACCAAGAGGACCCACAAATGGCACGCCCTCTTCCCCGGATGACTCTACCACTTGTTCAATCTCATCTGGGTGTGTGAGTTGTTCGAGCTCCCTTTGCTGTCGCTTGCTGAGTCTAGCTGGCATTGTGGTCTAGTGTAAGCAAGGAGTCTACCTGAGTGATGAGTCAGCAAGGGTCTGGTCCATGAGTGACACAGCCACGCGTTTGACCTTTGTCCGGCTGTCCCGTTGGTCCCAAGCCCGCTCAGCTGGGAGACCAGAGTGAGTCCTTTAGTCCCTCCCCTTGGCCTATTCGCAGCCGCGTCTCCTCTTTCTATCAACCAATCACTCAACAATGCCCGTTCCATTTAGTTTCTTTGCTCTTTTATCGCACAATGGATCAATCTCATCCTCTCCCCCCATCTGCATCTTCTTCCGTTAGTATTCCTTCATTCCAATTCTATCACTTCTTTCCCTTACCACCCTCGGGCAGGCTCCAACTTCGGTCTATCTAAATGATTCTACTCATCCTTTAACCGGGAGTCCATCACACTCACAGCCCCCCGGGCCCAGTCAAAGCGAAGAGCTCTATAAACGATCCGTCATGCTCGTAATTTGGTATAAGGTCAGTCTCTCCACCTCATAACCGTACCGCTCATTAATGATCACATAGGCTCATACAACCCCCCTCCGCCTCTTACACCCTCTGCCCAACTTCCCATTCCTTCGGCTCTCCCAGTTTCCTTCCCTCCTCACCTCTCTCTCACTAACGCAAAGTTCTTTCATTGACGCTTACAATGCGGTCACGGCGCAATGGGAGCAACATATGATCGAAACGGTCAGACCTGTCGTCTCCGAGCAGCGTGTCCTTTACAAGCTCCGGAAAAGTCTACTTGAAGAACTGGCGGAGGAGGAATGCCCTGGCCTCCGAGAGGAGATTGCCGCGCAGCAACGGGTGGAGCAGAATGGAAAGCATGCTTTTCTGCCTCAGACACCCTCTGGGCCGATCAAGCGACGGGCACCTGATGTTACGCCTGACTCTACTCCTCCAAACAAGTACTATATCCCAGATAGCATGTATCAGGGGACACCCCAGTCAGTACAGGCACACCAAATACATCAGTATGGGATGCCTGTCGCGCAGTCACAGACCTACCCGCAGAACTTATCTACGCCAAACCGTGTGCAGGGCCAACCCGTGCCGATTCACTCGGCTAGTTCTCAGTCCCAGGCACAAGCGACCTCGTCACCTCCCGCTGGCTCTACTGTAGTTCCAAAGCAACCATTCGTCTATAGCCAGCAGCAACTCGATCTGTATTCGAGCCCGGAGTCTATTTCTGCGGCCAATGGTAATGCTGCTGCACATCAGTCAAGACCATCTCCTCCTGTGTCATCCAAGGCGCCCATCCCTCATCACCCGCACCCGCCGCTCAAGCGATGGCCGAATGACTATAGCGTCCAAGAAGTATCTCTTGGATTTGACCAGATGGACATACTTGCCAGCACGCAACCCTCCCTGACACAGCGTACAGCTTTCGAGCGCGTCTTTCGCTGCCGCTACGTCAAGAGCACAGTGTGCAGACATCGCGCCGTGTGGCGCCGAGCAGACGAAGACGTGCGCGATGCATTCATCAAGCTCGGTCGAGATGAGCGCGCGATGTGGGGCGAATTCGTGCGGCGAGTCGAGGGACGCGCATCCGGGCTGAGTTTGCAGTCTGCTCCTGGCGAGTCGGAGGTAGGACACATGCAGGGTGTGATGCAGGTGCCACTACAGCACCTGCCCCTGCGGAGAGATGAGGGCGATGCTACGCAGGAACCAGTCATGGGTTCGCTTGTACCACCGACACGAGAGGAGCAGCCAGAACATCGCTCGCAACATACGGCGCTGGGCGCAACAATATCCTCGGCTTCGGGTCCGGGCCAACCTGGGGAACCGAATCACGTGCAGATGCAACACCCTGGTGAGTGTTGGGATTCATCTCGCTCGGAGAGGTAACACCTTGTTCATCACCTTCTCATAGTTGTATATGAGTCGTCGTCATCCCTGGCGGATGGCCTCGGTGGGGGGGAGACCTAATTAGGGCAAGTGAGGCGTGTATCCAGTCGAGTTCCCTGTTTTCGTTATAACCCTGCCTGTATTCTAAATGTTGTGCAAGATATACCTTTATTAGTGGTTCACTACAGATTTTAAACCTGGCTGGTGGTGATATACTGTATAGCGTGTGCAAAAACACGTCGGCGTTATCATCTTCGAGCGTCGGAACCGCTGGGGGGACAGAACCGACAGGACGGCGTTATTTGTAAGCCAGAGCCAGGACCTGGGACAATAGGTCCGTGGGGGAAACGGTAGGGGGCATTGTACACAACTCGGAGATGGGAAGGAGGTTATGCAAAAGGAATCACAATAAACGAGGACAAAAGGTGGATGACAGCCACTTTGAGTGTTGCATTACTCGAAGCGTTGCCATAAGCTTGCCACCTGGTTATTATAAGTGAGTTATCCATTACTAATAGTATGCGGGGAGGGTTGGAGAACCAGAAGAGGTGCCGCGAGAAAGGGTCAACAAAGGGTGTAATCAGGCTGAGGTATGGGGGATGGTCTGGTGATTTACCGCCATCGTGGTGAGGCCAATCAAACACACGGACGCGGTGCGCTGGGCCTGCTGGGATCAAAATTGACTGTTTGGAGCTGCTTGAGGAATTGCAACCTTCCATCTGAAGAGTAGGTCTTCGTGGTAGTTTGAAATAGTAATCCTGTTATGACGACAAGTGAGATGGGCTGGCAATACTCGACATAACCGTGTATAAAGACCTACAAGAAGTGCTCGTCTAACCCGTCGCTCTCCGCAACCGTCTACCTCTCCACAAACTGTCAGGCACCATTTCGTAAAAATACGGTGCCAGTTTCTCCCGAAGTGTGCGCTGTGACCGTTGCTCGCTCTCAGCCTTCGGCGAGATAGCTGACAGGATGGCTTTTGCCACCAACCGCTCGAGCGGCTCGACGTCCCACTCCGCGTCCATTGGGGGTTCCTCTTCGTCCAGTAGAACCGCGAGTCCGGGAGTACGATATTTGGTCCCTCCGACGGAGAATTCCAGCAACGCGTCCGCGACCTTGGACCGTACGTCTTCGAGTTGTAATCCGCGTCCCTGATCGCCGCCCAGAAAGTTAAGTGCCCAGCTGGTGTGGCGTTGCCACGACCGTTCGGCGAGGAGGGCAACCCTGAAGCGTGCAAGGAGGTTATTGAGGACGGCGCGGTAAGAGCGGATGTCGGGCTTCAAGTCCAGAGTACGGAACGTCTGCAATGTGACGAACGCCCCCGGGTAATCCATGGTTTGCATGAACAATCGAAGAGCAACGTTTAAAGTCGATCCAGTCACGACTGGGTGCCTGCGCGGAATTGCCTCTTGGGAAGCGAGAACGTGACACTCGAGCATTTCACGGAAGAGCTGGCGTGGTGAGGGTGCGTTTGGGGGCTGGCGTGGGGGGCGATCAGCCGAGTTTCGGAGAATCGCCAGACGCAGGAGTGCGTTGAAGAGGCTGCCAAAGGTATATGAGTCCGGGATCATGTGGGGGGTGGGCTCCATCAGAATCGTTTCGTACAAGACGAATGCCTGCTGGAAGTTTCCTTGTCGAACGGCTGATCGGATGAGTACGTTGAAGAGAGGGACATCAACTGAGATTTTCAATTCCTTCATCTGATCCAGTATGGAGTTTATGTTTTTGGAAGACAGAGAACCCTTGTTTGTGAGTTCACTTATTAGAGTCGTATATGGTGCCGCGCTCGCGTGTCGTGGATAGTCGTCTAGGACCTCTGCTGCGTCTATACCTCCAACGTGTGCGTAGAGCCAGAAAAGCTTGTTGACAGTCGTCAACATCAGTTGATATCCTGGTGCTCTGGAGTCGACAAAGGCATCGACCAGTTTGCGAACGAACCGCGAATCGACAAAGGGGTGGCTTCTCACGACGTCAAGAAGCTCACGGAGATTACGTTCCGAGTATGAAGGGCGAGAAAGGACGTGTGAAAGCTTGGAAACAAGGGGCTCTAGCTCTCCTTGTTCATTAGGCGCTTTGATAATATCCGAGCAGACGAGCATTTTGGCACGGAGGCAACTAGACGAGTACAACCCTTCCGAAAACATCTGTTGGTGAAGCCCAAGGGCATCATTGAAGCATTTGTAGTTAACAAATACGGTAATAGCACGTTCATATAGGCCGAAGCGAGAAATGCGGTCCCGTGAAGGAATTGAAGAAATTCGGCTCTTGAAATATTTCAATGCTTCTTCATGCTTCTCTAGCTTCAACAGCCGTCCAACCGAGGTAATGAGTTGATTATTCCTTGACCACTGCGGGATCTTCCTTAAGAAATAACTGGGAGAAAGCACTGGTGTATACGGATGGGAAGCGAACGGACGGATAAGTAGTGGAAGAAGAGTGCGAGACGACCGCTTTAGTTGTAACCGGAGAAATGAACGTCTTGAGAATGCATGCAGCATGGGAGAGTGGAGAGTATCGGTAAAAATGTAAGTGAGTGCCTAATAATAAGCCTCTCTTTTGAGTACAGTCGTTGTCCAGTCGTGACTTGTCAGACATGCAGGGCTCGGCATTTACCGGCGTCGACGGAAAGGCCGGACCGTGAAACGGAGATCTCATGCCGATCTCGGCTAATCAGTAGTGGTGGTGGCAAGTCGCCGTCTACACTTCGTCCGCTTCTTTCATCCGCGGCCATTCCGTCTCAAATCTCGTCTGCAGACCGCAGTAAGACCGGTGATATACACTATCTCGGAAATTGCGCGCCGAAGCTATCAGCTATCTCTCAGAAGATCTTCGGGCACGCTACATCCTCATGTTCATTCACAAACGTGACCAACCATCAAAGATGGGAGATACTAGTAACCCTATCCTCGCACCTCACCAGAGGGCACGAAAGGTAAACACTATGCGTTCTATAGCTGACAACGTCCATGGTTACGGTGCGTTGCTCGTTCCACTTACCAGCCAAACGACATTTTAAAGTGGTATTAGTGACAATGGGCCCGCACGTTTGGAGTGTTGTGGACACGTAAGTGTTTTGTCCGTCCACCTAATGTACCCACATTGATCGTGTTATTTTCTCGTGCAGGAAGCACTTTCAACGTCTTCGACACCTCAAACAACTTGGCGTTTCTTACTATGTTTGGCCTGGAGCGTGTCACAATCGCTTTGAACACAGCTTAGGTAGGCACCTGTCACCTAGAGACGGCTAAATGCACCCTAAATGCACCCTACGCTGAACCAGGAGTTGCGTACTTGGCTCGCCAAATGGTTGTGCACCTCAAGAGCGCCCAACCGGAGCTAGATATCACAGACCGCGATGTTCGATGTGTCGAGCTAGCCGGTCTTTGTCACGACCTGGGTCATGGCCCTTGGAGCCATGTGTGGGATGGCACATACATTCCTCGTGCATCGTAAGCTGTACATTCACTGTAAGGCAGTGCCATTTACATCTGGTAATAGGGAAGCGGGGTTTTTGCCCAAGGATAAGGGGTGGCAACACGAAGACGCGTCATTAATGATGTTTGATGACATGGTCAAGCAATATGACTTGGATATACCACCTGACGAAGTTCAATTCATCAAGGCCCTCATAGCTGGCGAGAGGTTTAGATGCGGGTCTGCGTTTTTGTTCATCTTCTGGTTCCTCCCATGTTCATCTCTGTGCAGCGACGAGAAGCCGTTCTTGTTCGAGATCGTTGCTAACAAGAGGAACGGCATCGATGTGGACAAGTAAAGTTACTGTCCTTCCCTAACTCGGCTCTCATAATTCAGCTAGATTCGACTATATTGCGCGTGATGCCCGAGCAATTGGCGACAATCAAAACTTGTCTCTTGCCCGGTAAGAGGTTTCATTTCTCTGACCAGCAAGTTGATACAATCCGGGAGTTCACAGCCTCATCAACTCGGCACGAGTGATTGACCAGCAAATTTGCTATGATATCAAAGATGCAAATCAAATCTATGAACTGTGCTATACACGGTTCAGTATGCATAAGCGCATATACAACCACAAAACTGGTCTGTCCGTACTTGTGTTGCGTATATCTGGCATGCTAAAAGTAACCGCTAACAGCCAAGGCCATCGAACACATGCTAGTCGATGCGATGCTTGCGGCGGAACCATACCTCAAGATCGCAGAACAGATATATGATCCAAAGAGATACCTTGGACTCACTGACGATATCAGGACGGAAATCCAGCGCTCCCAGGCACCAGTGAGCTTAACCGCCTTTGATTTCTAGCTAGATCAATATTAACCTATCGTGTCAGGAACTTCGAGATGCACAGCGAATTCTCGAGCGGATTCAGAACCGTGACCTATATCGTTGTGTTGATTATAAAGTCTTTGATTGGGAGCACCGCGAGCTGCTTGAAGAAACTATTACCCCCGAAGGTATTGTCGCCGAGGCAAAGCGGGAGTGTACCATCCGCATTGGAAAATCTACGTCTCTCTTAGATAGTGAGATTGACGATGAGGATGATGGCATCACCCCCGAAGATATCGGGGATCTCACACCAGAAAAGGTGATCGTCAAAGTGATCCCCATGCACTATGGGATGAAAGACAAAAGCCCACTGGACTTTGTGAAGTTCTATCCAAAAAATCGGCCCAATGGTATGCCTTATGCATCCTATACTCCGGAACACCTCTTTGACCTGGATTTAGAATGCTTCCACGCACAGCGAGGAGACCTCTCTTTACTCATGCCAGCACATTTCGCGGAGATACTTCTGCGCGTCTATACAAAAGAAGTTCGGTTCGTCCATTCTCTTCCCCGTCGCCCGGATACATTGCTGAGGAGCAACACAGATTCTTCGGTATCGTCCAGGCGGGCTACCGTTCTTTACTGGCTCGAGTTAGGAAAGTCGCAGAGCCTACCAGCATCGAGAGACAAAGTTCCGAATCCGATGGCATACCCGAGCGCCCTTGCACACCAAGGACGTTCTCGCGGGTCTCAAGCTTCAACAAGAGCTTCACTGCAGGGCCAGGCGATAGCGGGGAGAACGGGTCCCCGTTCCTGAACCAGTTCACAACTGTCAGCAGGAGTTACGGCAAATCACTCTCCCCTACGAAAATATCAGCACCACGAACTTTAGGTGCTCCAACAGCGAATCTGGAGCTAGAGAAGGGCCAAATGGATGACGATAGAGTCGTAGCGCACCCACCCCGGCTAGCACCAACATCGCCAACAAGAGCGAGGCATGGACCGAACGCTGCCGTCGCAGCCTCTACTAGTGCGAATCCACGTAGTATCGCAAGAGTTGACAGCCAAAGCCATGGAGATGACACAACCATTGCACTAGTTACGAGCGATACTAGCCCCACCGGAGGGTCGAGATCTAGCAAAAGGCTGAGGGAGAGAGGAGGCCACTCTGAGCCCGAGGGTGGCACTACACCCAATAAACGGAAGAAGCTTTGATGATGTCCTAATTGTTGTCGCTTTCGATACGGATATGTTACAAGGACTGTAATTGTTTGGTGGTGCCAATTCCAATGCTATGTTGCTGTGCTTCGTTCACCTACATCATGATACTTGATAAGCGAAAGCATGGGACAAAACCGAGTGGTGTCATAAGTTGAATAAGCAATTTCACAACCCCCACGACTTCTCCCCTGTCCGCGGCCATCGAACCCACCGCAAACTGTTGAAGGATGTCTGCTCGCTCGCCTCACTCGCAAGAAATTGACATCGAGACCGGCATCTCTCCAGCTGTGAAGGACCTAAGAAGTTTGTTTGAGCAAAAGGCAAAGACATTCCCTCCGAACGCTACTGCATCGCGTCGCCCCGGTGACAAGAGCCCTTTACTCAGCCCTAGGCAGTCGCCAGGCCGTCGCTCTTCACCAACGCCGTCAAATGACTCAGTGCCTCTTAAATCACCGCCTTCAGAACAGAGTTCGTTACGCAAGCGTCCGCCGCCCCCGCCACCGCCGTCGCGGGGACCGAAACAACAAATCGAATCACCATCCTCTTCCACTCCTCCCTTACTCCATGCGACCCCGGGTAATGTAGCAGAGAACCGGAGCCCATCATCTATCAAACAACGCCTCGCCGCGCGAAACCCACCTCCTGTACCTGACCTCCGCTTGGACCAGACTGAAGTTACAGACGCGAGCGCTGAAGCCGATGGCACGGTTGACGAACCATCAAGTAGCCAAGGGTGAGCCCGTTTTTTTCTATCGTTCCGTCTAGTCCTATCAAACGATTATGTGCTGCCCTGGACCCATCTACGATGGAACCCACTAGCGCTGCAGATCCATGGGCAGACGTGTAATCCAATAAAAGCGCAAAGGCTTACCACGCTACTAGTTCTACTGTCTCCCTTCCACTTCCAACGCCGCGACGCCCAGTGCAGGCACGTCCTCCGCAAATACCATCTTACTCAAACCCCTTTGAATCGAACGTTGACGACACCGCGCCTACTCTCCCTCCGCGGCCCAGTCCAAAGCCATATTTACCACGTCGTCCTGGCCGTGTTTCATATCCTCCAAATCCCAATGGCCACCAATCTGAACCGGAAGTTGGTGGGCTGACCGTCACTACAAATGTATCAGTGCTTGCTCCTTCACCCTCACTGCAGAGACCTACCGCTTCCGCGGCTCACAAAAACTCTCGGTCATCATCCAGTAGTTCTAATGCTGCTTCAGCGAGTAATTTAAGCCGAGTCCCTAGCGGAAGTGACCGGAGCGGACCACCACCACCAATGCCGCCACGTTCCAGCTCTTCCAAAGTCTCTGCCGTGACGGATGAGCCACTTACAGAGTCACCGGTGTCATCCTCCGCAGGGCCACTGCCTCCGCCACTTCCCCTCCGCCGACCTGCTACTCCCTCTCATCCACCCACAATACGCAAGGTATCAGCACCCACCCCTTCCTACCCTTCACAACCTCCTTCACGGATCCCCTCGACACGTCACACCCCTCAAGTAGTTCCCTCCCATGCATCTGCAGTCCACCTTCCCCCGCCCACCCACTCCCACCGGCCTGTTGTGCTTACAAGACAGCTTACACGTGATTCAGACGATGCAGAGGAGGCCGTTGATTTGGATGGCGTCGAGAAGGGGAGTACACCCTCTATGCATCCAGTTCCAACAGGCCAGAGGCACGGCGCTGCGGGTGGAAAGCTGCCACCCCCACCAACACGCATGATCGCTCCCGGTGATAAACTACCCGCTGTTCGTCCATCTATCAGCTCCGACGAAGAGTCTGAGGAGTCTGCCGAAGAAGAGGATTCTAGGAGTAAATTCTTGAGTGCCATGCCGGATACCAGTCGTTCGTCACGACGATCTCCTGTCCTTCGTTGTCACAAATACGACTCTGTCCAAGTTCAGACACAAACACACTCTGCGATCATCTGTGCTGCTGGCCATGTCTATGTGGCAGCCACTGGCCACCACGTCAGAGTCTATGATCTCAGCCTGTCCGAGAGTCCAATATTGGTGCTTGACGGCAAGGCCGTAGGACTTAAGGAACTTAAAGCTACCAGTCTCGAGTTTTGTCCAGCGAAGGGAGCTCAAAGTAAAGGCCGATACGTCTGGATCGGTACAAAAGATGGCCACATGCTAGAGCTCGACGTAACAACTGGCCAGGTTACTGGCACAAGGTTGTCAATTCATCTGTCTGCTATCACGCGGATTCTCCGCCATGGCGATGCGATGCTATCAATTGATGACTCTGGGAAAGTCACTATTTGGACGCCTGGGGCTACGGGAGAAGATCTTCGTCTCGCTTCAGCTGCAGGTCGCAACACTCGAATAACCGAAAGTCATGGATTCGTTGGAATATTCGGAGGGAAGCTGTGGACTTCTGCGCGCGAATCAACTGCGCCAGGGACACGGGGCCCTTCTGTGCGCATTTATGACGTCTGGACTCCGGGATCGCCGACACGCTCCATATTACCTACGGATCAGGTCGGCACGGTCACGTCGGGAACGATCCTGCCTTCTGACCCCGACCACGTTTATCTCGGCCACGAAGGCGGCTTCGTCACAGTCTGGTTGCTTGCGGACGATGGTCTTCCGGTCTGTGAGGAAGCTATGCGCATCTCCAATTCGGATGTGCTGTGTCTCGTGGGAATCAATAACCGATTATGGGTGGGCGGAAGGAATGGGACTATTGCCGTGTACAGTGTCGATTCGCGCCCTTGGGTCATGACCAATAATTGGGTCGCTCATTGGAATAGCCAGTCACCATTGCCATTGCAGAAGATTGCGGTGGATCCCTACAGCATTGACAAGATCGGAAGGTTGTGTGTCTACAGTGTCGGTCGAGATGACAATGTCAAAACTTGGGATGGCTTCCTGGGAGCAGATTGGCAAGGTAACGATCTGAATGACCGTTTACGTCTTAGAGATAACTCACCGCTACTGGCAGACGCAGAACTTTTGAAGGTAGAGAAGAGCTTCAGTCACTTCCGTAACATTACCATCCTCTTCATTTCGTGGAACATCGGCGCCTGCAAACCTGAACAATTATCCGGAAGCAAGGAGAATTCGTCCTTCCTGTACGAGGCGCTGAACAGTGTGGATTCCCCCGACATCATCGTTTTTGGCCTTCAGGAGGTTGTGCCGCTTGACAAGGCGAACGTCGCGAAGTTCCTTAAGAAGAAGAAAGGGTTGGAAGGTGCCTCGAGTACATTGCACGCGGAGCACCGGCGATGGGCGGACAAGCTCGTTGGCGCAGTGGCGTTTGGGGTGCCGAATCACCGATACAAACTTCTTTACACAAAAGAGCTCGTTGGGCTGCTGAGCTGTGTTTTGGTCAAGGACAAGGAACTGGCGACGACACGTGATTATGCCGCGCATACAATTTCTCGGGGTGTGGGAGGTAGATTTGGAAATAAGGTACGTGCCATACTGTCCGATTGTCATCTCGAATCGTGACGCAGTACGTCCCAGGGCGCTGTTGCGGTCAGACTTGTGATGGACGACACTTCCTTGTGCTTCCTGAATTGCCACCTAGCTGCTGGACACAGACGGGTTCGCGATCGGAATGCGGATGCTGCGGCAATCGTTGAACATGAGAGGCTATTCCCAGAACCGGAAACCCTGGATGAAACCTCCGCCTTTGTTGGCGGGGGCGATGGTACCATGGCTCTGGACCACGAGATTGTCTTCGTGAGTTCCCAGGAAGTTAGGCGTCAACCACACATTTACACACATACAGATGAGCGGCGACCTGAACTACCGAATCGACCATCGAAGGGACGTGGTCGTATCTTCCGTCCAACAGAACACGTATCAAAGCCTTTTGATCCACGACCAACTCACGAAAGAGATGAAAACTAACATCCGTCTGCACACCTTCATGGAAGGCCCCATTACGTTTCCACCCACGTACAAGTACGATCTCCACAGTACCGAGTATGACACGTCGGAGAAGCGCCGCATCCCAGCGTGGTGCGACCGGGTGCTGTGGCGTGTGCGTGACCCGACCCGTGTTGAACAGCTGCACTACAAGCGATACGAGGCAGATGTCTCGGACCACCGTCCCATCTCTGCGGCATTCAGCGTATCCATCAAGTCGATGCAAGCCGACGCGCGGAACCGCGTGAAAGAGGAGGTCCAGTCTCAATGGTCGGCGCACGAACGGCAGCTGCTAGATAACGCTCGAGAATTTTATACCCGACAACTGGTTTTGTGATGTGCGTGCGTGCCAAGTGACTCGCAAGTTATTCTCGCTTTGCCCCGGACATTCAAACTCCAATTATATAGAGTAGGGACTTGTTTTGATTGCAAATTTTTAAGATACCAGTGGACACATACGGACGGGACCAGTGTAGAAGCCTTCATAACTTTGACTAGATATGCCTCCCAACAAGCAGTTAATGATCATTAATAATCAAAATTCATTGCCCTGGAAGTACCATTGTACTGACACAGCAAAAGAAGCTCTTGCGGGTATGAGGCTAGGTAGGATGAAGCCACTACCCTTTGCGAAGACCCTCACAATCGAGATGGCACCCGCCCTCGGAACCTACCCTTTCTCCATTTCCCGCCCTCCCATTTATCCCAAATCCGCGCCGCGCGCTCTCCATCGAAGCCTTCTCTCTGCATGGCTTCCTCAAGTTTCTTCCCGGGGTGGCGCAACGACCACGCGACGCGCTCGTTAATCTCAGGCTCATCGCGCGCCTGCACTGGATACTCTGGCGGACGGCCGTAAGCGATGGCCGCGGTTCGGATGAGAATAGCGCTGTGCAGAAATAGGCGATTAGTCACTAGACTCACTGCTTGATGGGGATAAATCCCCGCTTTTTGGGGGGGCGGGGAGGAGCAAGAAACGACGCACGCGGTAAGCCCGTAGACGGGTTTGATCCCCCCGGCTTCGCGACCAGTGAGGAATCGGTGCATGCGCACTGCGCGGGTGGGAGGATGCACGTCAGCGGGGTGCCCGAGCCACCGCAATGGCCAGGGCACGTCGCTGTACGAGTGGTATTGTAGTTCAAGGGCCGCAGTCTCGGCGTGAGCTTCGGCTTCGAGGAACGGTCCCCTCGGTTCTGCACGCTCGGGAAATTGGGTGGAGAGGAACGAGGCAAGTGGATGAGAGAAGAGGGTGTCTACTTCTGGGGCGTTTAATACGGGCTGAGTACAGATCAAGAAGAAACATTCAAAGTCGCGAATTGATACCAGGGGGGAATAAGGCTGTGGTTATTACATACCTTGAGGGTGTTGTCGAGGATGAGCACGACTACACTGGGGAATGTGATGTGTGCGTGTAAAGAGAGTGGCTTGGAAGGACACAAAAAAGTGAGCGTACGGAGTTACGAGCACCTCGTTTCCTACAATGAAAGGATCAAGAATACATAATAGGGGTAGTTTGGCCTTATCCTGCGGAAGCCCAATCTACGCGACTGTGAGCGGAAACATCACCGCAGAGGAAAGTGCGAGAAAGATAGGACCTCCTCGAATGCTTCTCGTCTCTAGAGGAAAGTCCTGTCACGATCAGACTAATAAAAGTGGATATATGCTATCGAAACGCACAGCGGTATCCTCGATCGTCTTATCCTCATCATCGACCCTTCCTCCAGGGAGTGCGGTGTCACCGGCATATGATGTAAGGGTTTTGGCTCGTCTATTATGGTGAGGTCAGCTATAGGATATACGGCAAGTGTAGAGAAAGGGAACTTGCTGGCTGAGTAGAACGTAAAGGTCGCCTGCCCGCCCGACGAACAATGCCACAAGTACAGCAGCACAACATGCGCGTGGATATGGTGGAGCTGGACGCTTTGTACGATGCGTCGAGAGGTTCTTGAGTGATCTGGAAAACGAAATGGTAAGGGTTGGATGGAGCACGTAAAGGCGGGGGGGTGTACAGCTCGGATTCACGCTTTAAAGGATAGGGCGTGTCATGGACGCGTAACTTGGGTCTGTGAAATTTGTATAAATCTAAATTGGATGTGAGGATAGAGGAACGGGGTGGTGACATAGGACAGGTCGGAACTTTCCGAAGCGGACCATCGCAGTGATCTCCCCGTGGGGAAGGCATCCTTTCTTGCTCCCTTTTAGGTCTCGTTGACCATTTGCAACTACGACACCAGCTCAATCAGAGTTGAAATCACCTATTATCTAGGTCTAATTCTACTAAGCCATGCGTGGCTCTGGATCCGGAACTGTTCCGGGTCTATTCAGTGTCGCAAGATTGACCACTCTCGTCACCTCGATACTCGTATCGCTCAGCTCGGGTTCTAACTATGTACGTCATGCCCCTATTTAATGTCCATCTTGTTAACCTCATTTCTTCCTGTAGGTCGTGTCTGGTGAGTTGACAATCCCTCGAACTTGGGACAGACATCTCGCTCGTCTCATACCCGCACACTATCCCATTTTACTATCCTAGCTGTGTTGTTTCCTACTTCGTACACCCCCCAAGAGCCCTTTCCCACACCTGCAAACTTCCATGCATGCCTATATTCATACTTTTCCTTTTCTAGCATACCTCCCGCAGCTCGGTGCGCGTCTTCATCTCACACATACTCAGCTAAACGTATTCGCCGTCGCTGGGAACGGTACGACTTTCATACATCCCTTGCTGTACATTCTTTAATTTTATCTCTAGTCGGAGTGTATATGACTGGCCCGTTCGTGGGCAAAATTGTCGACGCAAACGGTCCACGACCACTTCTTATTGCCGCGTTTATATTCCTCCTGTCTGGTTATTCTGGAATACGTGGTGTCTTTGACGCGGGGCTTGGCGATGAAGCGAAGCTCAGCGAGCTGCACTTCGTGCTCCTCATCACGTGCAGCTTTATAACTGGTGTTGGCGGACATGCTGGCATGGCGAGCGCCATGAATACCACAGCTAAAACTTTCCCGGACCACTTCGTGAGTTTTGCCTTTACCACATCCTACCTGAGTATCCTTACAGCATTCCAGCGAGCCATCGTTGTCGGTCTCGTTATGGCCGGCTTTGGGCTCTCTGCATTCTTCTTTTCTTCCATCTCGCATATACTCTTTCCAGGCAACACATCGGATTTTTTGCTTGTACTTTCACTGGGAACAGCGCTTCCTATGGTCCTTGGCTTCTTCTTCGTGCGGCCAATCCCTCTGCCCTCGAATGGGATAACTCCTGTAGAGGATGGTTCCCTAAACGATTATCAGCCACTATCTGTGTCTGACGCTGATGAATTCCCACATCACATCCGTCGCAGCTCGAGCTCAGTCCCTTTACTTTTTCATCCAGATGGGAATGAGGAAGAAGAAACACGTAAGCCCGCATTGCAGCACTCCGCGCAACGGCACGCAGGCACTCCACATGTCACAGTGTCTGGGTCGTTGGAGCTTTCGCCGTCCACTAGCTTTCTTAGTCGCGGCCTACCTCACACGACATCTCTTCCTGACGGGGAACTTCCGACGGAAAAGATTGTGGAAGGACGTGGAGTCGATTTGTACCGGTGGACATTATGGAAGTCGGTCGACTTTTGGATCATGTGTCTTTCCCACTCACTTTGTTGGTATTTTTTTGTCTGGTCTGGACGACTGTGCTAACACTCCCAAGTGGCCGGTACAGGATTAATGTGTGAGTCTCCCTTGTTCATGTATATAGGGCCCATCTTATTGCAGGCATCACCTCAGATATCAATAATGTGGGTTCTATCGCACAAGCACTCTTTGCGCATGACAATCCAGCCTATAACGAGGCGGAATCATCCGCATGGCAAGCCGCACAAGTATCGGTCTTAAGCCTCGCGAATTGCTTTGGCCGCATAATCATTGGATTCGCAGCGGATGCAGCCAAGTCGCGCATTCGTGTCCCACGCTCGTTCTGTTTGCCGCTCGTGGTCGTTGTCTTTATCCTTGCGATTTTGTCGCTCATGGTAATAGACGATGTGCACAGCCTTTGGGCGGCGAGTGGGCTTGTGGGATTTGCTTATGGTTGTTGGTTTGGTCTGCTGCCAACGATAGCCATCGAATGGTTCGGGCTTGGTGCGTAGGATCGTTTCTTTTCCTCTCTTAGTACCTCCAAGAGTGACCAACAATACAGCTCATTTCTCCGAGAATTGGGGGGGCGTTTCAATCTTTCCGGTCTTGGGAGGAAATGTCTTGTCAATTGCTTTCGGGCGCAACCTTGATGCCCATGAAACACCATCCAATTCCAGTAATTTACCCGTAGATGTGCAGGAGTCAACCAGCGCACATCAATGCCTAGTCGGGCGAGAATGTTATATCCAGTCTCTCTACTGGAACCTTTTGGCTTGCACGATTGCTCTTTGTCTGTCAGTTTGGGCTGGAAAACGGGACTGGTCTCATTCACGATCCCAGCTCAGGGGGCAGATGGACATCGTGGGCTGGGAAACTGCAGGAGAGGACATTGGGTCAGAGGATTTAGATCCTTGATTAGGTACACTACACTACGCATCGTAATAATAAGTTACCACACCCACGATAGACGCTCACGTGACGAATCGTCAAGACTGCAGGCACCCAACACGCTCGAGACATCACACAATTGAAATGCCCACTCTGACACCGTCTTACCTCCCCCCTTCCCCACCTAAAACCTCCCCTTCTTCCCCTTTTCCGTCTTTAAAGGCCGGAAGTCTCAGTGACCGACCCGAAAAGTCTCTTGCATCTACATCATTTGAGCAGGATGATGACGGGCAGCGGTTGAATGTGTCGCTAAAGCGAGAACGCGAGCTCAACATACCGTCCATGGAGTTGGAGATGCCTGTGATCTCAGAGGACATGGCCGCAAGTCTCGCAGTCGCGCTGCTTGGGCACGTCCTCTTCCTCAAGAGTCAGGTCCCGTTGTACGTCGCACCGTTTTTTTTAAACATAGCCTGCCGCACATCGCACATCTTCCCACCTCTCCCCCCCCCACCTTCGCCTTATCTAGCCCCGTTGCGCAGCTAGGGCGCGTTCCGGGCGCGTCATCCGCGTCGCGCGCAGCCAAAAAGCGCACAGACATGATTACCACGTTCGATGAACTATCATCGCATCTTCACACGACTTTCTCAGCGCTCTCTACCGCTCTGGCACGAAATCAGAACCACGCGAGCACACACACCGCGTACCTTGCGCTGGTGCTCGGCCCTACGATTGGTGCGCCAAAGGCGCGGGTTATACTTGCGCTAGAGGGGCTCGAGGTGAAGATTTGGGGTGAACGAGAGAAGGTTGAAGAGACGGATGACTGTAGCAGTAGTGATGATGGGAGTGAAGCGAGCGGTGATTCTCTCGTGGAGGAGGAGGTAGAAGAAGACACGAGCAGTGATGTCACCGACACCGAGAAATCACCGATTTCACCGCCTGCCTCCGAACCTCCCTCACCATCACCGTCACCGTCACCGTTACCTGATGTGCCCTCGCCGCAATCGTCGTCAGCACCAGCGGTATCAAATAGCCGAGTCCGTCGACCGCTCCGACCGTCTCTCTCTCCCAAATCTTCGTCGAGTGGCGGCGCTTCACAACCGTACCTGGTTCCACAGTTGACGCGCACTTACGCCGAAGAACAACAAACTCTGCGTGCGGCGGAGCGCCAGCTCGCGCGCACGCTAGTGAACGCGTATGCCGAAGGTGGCGGGATCGCGGCCGAGCTAGGTGCCTACGCGTTCTCTTCTTCATCCAAACTAAATGTGTAAACCTCTGACGGGGCTCTCGCTAGCGCCGACGCAAACTCATGTCCTCCTCCGTGCTCCTCGGCGTTTCTCGCATCCCGCGTGGCTCCCACGGCAAAATATCAGCGTGTCGTTGGACAGCATGTTGCAAGATTTTCTCATCGATTCCGGCCTCGACAAAGACGCAGAAGTCAAATCACTAGCCAAAAAAACGCGGCGGCGGCGTGGTGGTGCAGCTGCTGGAATCCGAACGGAGGGTGTTCTCGTCAGTTGCCAAACCGGCGACAGAGCCGACGATGAGGGTAGTAAAGTCGACGTGGTCGCCTCTGCCCTTCCTCCTGCCAGTGTCGCTGCTACAGCGGAAGTGAGCGAGGAAGATGAGTTGATCTGGTGGGCTTGGGATGGCAAATTGACAGGGTTCGCGGAATGGTAGTAGTTCCCGAATTGCTGCCGTTTCATTCCCTTGCAAACCAGAATTTTGTACTAGTACAATATTGTCCCATGTGAAACCTTGTGTAAACCTCGCTGTTCGACTGTAAACGATCGGAATGGAGCTCACAACGTTATTTCGTAGGCGAGCGTGCGAGTCTCATGAGCCTAACCAGGATCATTCGCGTCCATCGTTATATCGGACACAGAATTGATTGCACTGATGAGGGATCGGACATCTGATAAGACAACTCAAAAATTCTCGTTCCGTCTTCCGATGCTCGCTCCGTCCCGAGGAG
>QLPA01001245.1:0-10343 GCA_003313945.1 Lactifluus pinguis
CCAGATGGGTTTTCCTGATGCTTGTGTCTTCTCCCGCGTGCAAGGGATTCCTCTCTTCTTGTTCATCCTCTACTCGTACCTCTAAACAAGGTACCATCATGCCACAGCTCAGAAGGGCGTAATCCTCCGAGCAAACTTGCACGCACTTCGCCCAAACCTTGTACAACAAATTGAGGGGTTAGGTGCTTCCTAAACCGCTCAACGCGTCGCACAAGCTTAGTGAAAGTTCCTATTAGTATTCTATAGTTTAGACCTTGCCGTTCTAAACCCTAGAATCCTAATATCCACATCCATTCCACTTACAAGTCCTTCATCATCATCTGCCACAGTCTATCCCTTTTGGGAACTGTGAACTCCGCTCATCGCGTGCACCGGCCCGAACCGATCCGTTACACGCGATACGAACTTGGATGTTCGTCACTAGTCTATCCTTCACAGGAACTCGTGTTGTACGTCTAGACTAGGTGGTGGCACAAGTCGAGTCTCGACTAGTGCTTCTCCCTCGCCGATACACAAAGCTCACTTCGAGCCACGGTCCCTGTGAACCGTGACATAAGCTGAAGCTCCCCACCCCCGCTTCTTTTTGTTACAAGAAGTGTGCGCCTGAACGATCCAGTTGTTGAATTTGGAGTGGCATTAATCGAACCGATTAATTCCGCACCAAACTTATCGACTAGAACCGAACACATCGAATTAGGCTCCTCCTGAGAGTGAGCCACACAAGGACAAGACGGAGTATTACACCAAAATTAACGTTGGTTGGGATCAAAGACCTGGTCACTGGACCATTATCCCTACTTGTGCAGTTCCTTATTTGCCCCAGCATATAGTCAGAAGCGCCCTTTGGCACAGTAACTCAGAGAACCCAAAGAAGAGCTCCTATTACTTCGTGAATAGCGAAGGAGGACGACAACCCCTTGAATTTTTCAATAACCAGTGGCATACTATCGCGTGGGCACGCGACCAGTTGTTATACGTCGCAAAGAGACAGTTCCTCATAGCAGCAGAGGAACGAGAACAGTTAGGTCTAGGCTGGTATCGATCCAGTGACCCAGAACACCCAGACTTTTCAACGCACACTTTGACATTTGTGCCCTCCCCAGTGCCGTTGCCAGTGGGATCCGAACATAGCAGGGCCAGCGGACTAAGCCAGAGCCCAGTGTTTCCACACCAACTGGAACAAATATTCGAACCAGCCATCCAACCAGTACAACCTCCCTTACAGGCAATGCCAAGTCTCCAACAACTCGTTGTGCCACCCACTCAAGTACAATCACCACCACTACAGATACCTACCATCCAATTGCCAATGGAAACCCCGATATCAGAACTAAGCACCTCCCTCATCAGCAACCCTGACACTGGAATGTTGGTGGACGTCCCGGCACCCATGGACATTCCCATTCCATACAGAGCCCCTCACTCCTCGCACATTGGACCAGTGGACAGAGCGTCATACATTTGGGCTACTACTGCCCGAACTGCTCTATCCACCGCACCAAGTGCCAGCCCCTCTGGATCTTCTGGAGGGGAACCTCCGAGTGGGGCACACTCAGGAGGTGGTGGAGGCAGAGGTGGTGGAGGCGGAGGTGGCAGAGGCGGAGGTGGAGGCGAAGGGCCAGCTGCAGCACAAGCAGCCGCTCCACTTCCTTCTCCACCAGGCCTGCAAAGCCACCCACCTGAGTACTTTGATGGAAGAAGAGAGGACCTCCAGCGCTTCATTAAAGCCTTCAACATCTATTGGGAACTCAATGCTGCCAATGAGATAATGCGAGTTCCCTATTATCGCGTCCTCACAGCCATGGGTCTGATGAGAGGCCCAAACATTGATCAATGGGTGGACACGTACTTTGACGACTTGCAAAATGGAGTCAGGAGGTTCTGTGCAGATCCTACAGATCCTGATGGGATTGATCCCAGCCAGGAGAGGGTTTGGACCAATTTCAACCATGCCTTCACACGTCAGTACAAGAACGCAACAGAAAGGGAGAAATCCCTGGGAGAAATGCTTCGCCTATGGATGGAGGGAGATGGCCTTGATGCCTATATTGCCAGATTCAACAACCTGCGGAAACTGTCGCAGTGGCCAGCAGATGACCCAGGCACTATATGGCAGTTTCGCACTGGGTTGAATGGCATCCTCCATAACAATATCATCGAGCGAGAGGCAGTCTTGCCACAAACACTGCAGGATTGGCAAGAAACAGCACTCAGCTACCATGGACGCTGGATGGAGGCCAAGGTGGCGCAGCAAGTGACCCGTCAGTTGCGCTCCCCTGCACAACAGCGAAGTCGACTTGCCATGGCCTTTGGAAGAAACCAACAGAGGCCACAGCAGCAGAGACAATGCCCCCCGGAACCCATAGACGTAGATGCCATTCGTACCACTCCCCTCTCTCCTGAAGAAAAGAAGAAGTTCATGGAAGAAGGGTGTTGCTTCTACTGCCAACGAGCAGGACACATGAGTCGACAGTGCCCAGAAAAGAGGAAGAAAAGCTCCGGAAGCACTGGCCCATCTCAGCATGCCGTCGCGCGAGTGATTGAAGAAGAGAAAGACACCCCCATGAGCTGAGACGCTCTGAAGAAAGGACTCCGAGCCCTGACAGATGAAGACAAGGATAAGATAATCGAAGAAATGATTGACAAATCAACCCAATCTCCTGCGAATCCAGATTTTTGAAGAGCTCGTGCCACGTGATCTGGTTACGAGCCTTAGGACTGAAACGAATGTACATTAGCTATGCCAATGCCCTGAATTTACCAATTTCATTCGCCTCAGTCACAAAAACGATCGCAGACAAAGTCCTGGTCGACAGCGGAGCAATGGAAAACTTTGTGGATCGGTGAACTGTTCGCCGATGGAAAATAGGAACTAAATGACTTGATCAACCTCGACAAGTGTTCAATGTCGACGGGACAGAAAATAAGGAAGGAACTCTCACCGAATACTGCACCCTTCGATGTGTGGTAGGCGAGAAGGATGCTCTCCAAAGGTTTTATGTCACGAACCTTGGATGAGACCGAGTCTTGCTAGGATACCCATGGCTCGCAGAGTTCAACCCACGAATTGACTGGGCACAAGGGGAGGTGCAGGAAGGGGACATCCGTGTCGAAACAATGTGGAGAAAACACCTCAAACTTCGACAGCAGCATGTGAACAGAGAAACAAAGACAGCACACATCGATCGCACCAATGTAGCTCAGAAATGGGCCATAAAGGCGTGTCAAGAACAGCTAGCCAGTGGGGCAGAGCGAGAGGAGTTGCCACCCCAGTATCGGGAGTACGCTGACGTCTTTGACGAGGAAAAGTCCCACTGATTCCCACCGCCACGGCCAGAAGACCATGCAATTGTATTAAAGGAAGACACTCCAGCCACCATCAATTGCAAAGTCTATGCACTCTCTCGTGAAGAAGAGGAGGCAACCCAGAAATTTATCAAGGAGAATGAGTGGTGGGGCTTCATTGAGAAGTCCAACTCCCCATGGTCGACGCCCTGGTTCTTCATAAAGAAGAAGGATGGAAGCCTGCGACCCATCCAGGATTACAGAGAAGTGAACAGTCACACTGTGTGAGATGTGTACCCCATCCCTCACATTGAACGAATCCTGGAATCACTTCACGGATGCACCCTCTTCACAGCACTAGACATTCGTTGGGGCTATCATAACATTCAAATTCAACCAGAAGACTGCTGGAAGGCCGCATTTAAGATGCCATTCGGCTTGTATCAGCCAAAGGTAATGCTCTTCGGTCTTCAGAATTCCCCAGCCACCTTCCAACGATGTATGGATCGAGTCTTTGCCAAAATCATGAACCGCTACCCAGGGAAGGTCTTTGTGTACATGGACGATGTCTTGGTGGCCACAGGTGACGATGTGGAGGAACATCAAAGGATAGTTCAAGAAATCCTTGAGATGTTCCGCCAAGAATCCTTCTTCCTTAAACTGTCCAAATGCAAGTTCGAACAAACCAGCATTGATTACCTGGGCATACGTGTGGAACAGGGCACAATCCGCATCGACCCCACAAAAAGAAAGGGGTTACAACAGTGGCCTTGAACTCTGTCATCAGTGAAGGAGGTTCGAAGCACCCTAGGCATTTTGGGGTACCAAAGACCGTTCATACCCTACTATGTGCACATCGCAGCACCCTTGACAGCCTTAACAAAGAAGGGGCAACCATTCGAATGGACGGAAGAATGCACCCAGGCTCTAGACACGCTTCTCAAGGCTGTGGAGGAGGACCCTGTCCTCCAGAGACCTGATTACAATCATCCCTTTGAAATGGAAGTGGACACATCTCAGTATGCCACGGGGGCAATTCTCTATCAGCGAAACGACGAACAGAGGCTTTGCCCCATGGGGTATCACTCTCAGACACTAAACGAGGCAGAGAGGGGGTATGACATCCATGATAGGGAACTCCTGGCTGTGATACGAGGCTTGTGACGATGGAGACACTTGTTCCTCTCGTCCCCCTTCACAGCCATTGTCCACACCAACCATAACAACCTATGGTATTACCGGCAACCTCAGAGAATCAACCGGCGAGTAGCCAGGTATCTCAGCGACCTTGCTGAGTACAATTACAAGCTGGTGCACCGCCCAGGCAAGCTGAATCGTGCCGACGCACTGTCTAGACCGCCTGGGGTGGACGAAGGGAAACATGACAACGAAATACCCTTGTCCTCCCAGACAGGTTATTTGTGTGAGCAGCAACAATGACAGGGCTCGAACAGCAAGTTTGGGACTGGCAAGCGCGTACCCCGGAATATTTTGTCACCTTAAACCGATCTCACTCACTCGACTCTGTGAACCATCAATGGTTGTACCAAGGAAAACCCATGGTGGCTGATCAAGAGGATCTAAAGCGGCAGATCCTGGCCGAATATCATGATCACACCCTGGCAGGACACCCTGGCATTGCCACTACGCTTCAAAAGGTGGCCACAGACTACTGGTGGCCAACAATGCGACAATTTGTGCAAAACTATGTAAAGGGATGCGTGACTTGCCAGATGACGAAACCCAATACAGTAAGACCCAAACTGCCACTAATGCCAATCACTGTGCAACCCAAGGTGATCCCCTTCCAGACGATATCTCTTGACCTCATCACCGATCTCCCCATCTCTCAAGGGTATGACTCCGTGCTCACAATAGTGGACCACGATTGTTTAAAGGCCGCCATCTTTCTACCCTGCCAGAAAACGATAGATGCAGAGGAGGTGGCTCGACTCTATGTGGAACGCATCTTCCCCTATTTCGGCTGTCCCCACCACGTCATTTCAGACCGAGACCCACGTTTTACTGCACACTTCACCTGCCAAATGTGCGCCCTCATGGGAATCACACAAAACATCAGCACCGCATATCACCCTCAGACAGATGGGCAGTCAGAACGCGCCAATCAATGGGTAGAGCAATACCTTCGAGTGTATGGGAACAGCCAACAGAATGACTGGGCGAACCTTCTTCCTCTTGCCCAGTTTGTTCACAATTCCTGGCCAAATGCGAGCACAAAGGTCACCCCCTTTGAGCTCTTGTGGGGCACAAACCCAATCATTCGCTTATCTGGGAAAATCACCAATATACCTGAACTAAATCGCAGGAGAGAATGGCTGAAGGAGGCAAGGGAACGCGCCCAGGATGCCATCAGAAAAGCACAGGAAATGTGGCTCAAACAACGTCAGAGAAAGAAGGGCCAACGCCACTTCCAACCATTTGAAAAAGGAGATCAAGTTTAGTTGGAAGGAAAGAACCTAAAAACAATCTATCCATCCACAAAGTTGGCACCCAAAAGATACGGACCATTCCCCATCATTGACGTTATCTCTCCTGTGGTGTATCGCCTCCAACTCCCTTCACACTGGCACATTCACAGCGTCTTCCATGCATCCTTGTTAACCCCCTATCAAGAAACAGTGGAACATGGGCGCAATTTCCAAGAACCGCCACCTGATCTGATAGAAGGTGAATCAGAATACGAAGTAGAACAGGTGATTGCAGTCAGAGAATTTGGAAGGAAGGACAACAAAAAGCTTCAATATCTCCTTTGATGGAAGGGATATTCACCGGCACATGACAGCTGGGAACCCACCAAAAATGTGAAGGCTCCAGAACTCATTAAGGAATTCTACCAGCGCAACCCCAATGCGGTGGGGGGAGGAAGGATAAAAGCGAAGAGGAAAAGAAGAGTTCGGACCATCACCTCTTCCCCAATGCCCAATGCCTTGCAGCTCTCGAACCTCACGCACCCCAACTCCTCAGAGGAGTACCTCGCACTCCTCGACTCCTCGTTCCAGGCCGCGGCCATCTGCGTCGGAGATGAGTGGTTCTTCCCAGAGGCGTCCCTTGCCAAGGACACCCCGGACGATGCCCTCATCGGACCCGCCTCCTGCGTACCAAACTCACAGCCGGAGGACCAGTCGAGGGCCCAGTCGAAGCCCCTCGTATCATCCACGGTCCCCCTCCCCTCTCCCGTGTCCATCCCCTCTACCCCAGCTCTCGCCTATCCAGGAACTCCTGGAAATGCTTGGGGAGACCTTCCAACCGAGCACCATGTCCCTACACAGGCCGTCATCTGGCGATCCAAACCCCCTGCGCGCTCTGGGGACCAAGAGACAGTCAGCAACAGGTCCCCCTCTCCTACAGTTGACGATACTAGTCAACGTGCGTGGGTTTGTCCAAGAGATGGGAACAGCATATGTTCACCCTCAGTCGCACCTCCGGCAGATAGGGGGACAGCTTCTGGTAGTACAGGAGGCGAACCCATTCGAGTGAAGGGGGAGAAGAAGAAGTGCAAGAGGTCAGCTGGCCCGACCTTCTTTTGTGGTAAGTGCAACCAAGATGGTGTCGACCACAAGTATCACAACTGTCCCACCTGGAAGAGTTGCGCTTGCTGCAGGAAGATAGGGCACTGGGTCCATGAGTGCAGAGAGCCACACTTGCGCTGCACTGAGTCAAGGTGTAGGGTGAACACTAACCACCATCACTATGGGATGCATTGCCCCATCTCCTTCTGGAGTCACCCTGACCAGATCGACTGGTCATATGACAGGGCAGAAGCGATGGACGCGGGTGAGTCTCTCTTCGGCGATGTGAACTGGGAGGCGGAGGACAGAGGAGACTGAAGGCGTGTGGTGGTACACCTGCCTAAGAGAGAGGGTACTGTTATGGTTTCAGCGTCTATGTTTTCCTTTTTTTCATCTCGCATCCCCTCTTGGGGGATTACTTACTTGGTCTGAGGCTATGCTTGATTGTGGCTTGATTGATCTCGGACTTACTGTAGTGGTCTTGACTAATGATCACTGACTCCAGTACTGTAGTGGTCTTGACTAATGATTGCTGACTCCAGTACTGTAGTGGTCTTGACTACTGATTGCTTACTCACGTACTGTACATTGTAGGATAGTTGGGAGGCCCTCTGAATGCATAAATAGGGCCCTGTAGTCAAAGCTAAAGCCCCAGCTTCAGCTTCGTCGAGAATCACAGAAGTTGTTCCTCCTCCTTGCATCAGGAAAACCCATCTGGCCTTAAATTGTATTAGATGCTCCTTAAGGCTTGCTTAATTGCATTGCAGACATTAATAAGAAGATCCTTTGTTTTATCAATGTCTGCAATGCAATTAAGCAAGCCTTAAGGAGCATCTAATACAATTTAAGGCCAGATGGGTTTTCCTGATGTTGTGTCTTCTCCCGTGTGCAAGGGATTCCTCTCTTCTTGTTCATCCTCTACTCGTACCTCTAAACAAGGTACCATCATGCCACAGCTCAGAAGGGCGTAATCCTCCGAGCAAACTTGCACACGCTTCGCCTGAACCTTGTACAACGAATTGAGGGGTTAGGTGCTTCCTAAACCGCTCAACGTGTCGCACAAGCTTAGTGAAAGTTCCTATTAGTATTCTATAGTTTAGACCTTGCCATTCTAAACCCTAGAATCCTAATATCCACATCCATTCCACTTACAAGTCCTTCATCATCATCTGTCACAGTCTATCCCTTTTGGGAACTGTGAACTCTGCTCATCGCATGCACTGGCCCGAACCGATCCGTTACACATGATACGAACTTGGATGTTTGTCACTAGTCTATCCTTCACAGGAACTCGTGTTGTATGTCTAGACTAGGTGGTGGCACAAGTCGAGTCTCGACTAGTGCTTCTCCCTCGCCAATACACGAAGCTCACTTCGAGCCACGGTCCCTGTAAACCGTGACAATCCACATCCTTACACCTTACATTCCGATGCGGCACTCTCGAGGGAAGCATTTTGCGTGGCTATGTGGACACTGACTGGGCCAGCAATATTAATGACCGAAAGTCAACCTCCGGCTTCACCTTCATGCTCGGAGGGGGTGCAATCAGCTGGGGATCTAAGAAGCAGACGTCCGTTGCATTGTCGAGCACAGAAGCCGAGTACGTTGCAGCTGCATATGCTGCCAAGGAAGCTGTTTGGCTCCAACGCCTTCTCCGTGAACTTGACCTCGACGTTTCGCTCCCCACTATCTTACACATGAACAACCAGTCCACGATCGCCATTGTCAGGAACCCCAAATTCCACGATCGTACTAAGCACATCGACCTACGCCACCACTTCCTACGCGAGAGGGTCGCCGCTGGTGACATCAACCTCACCTACATCCCTACCAACGACCAGATCGCCAACATATTCACAAAGGGACTTGTTCGTGAGAAGCATGGGCAGCTTACGTGTGAGTTAGGCTTGCACTTTCAGGGCTGAGGGGGTGTGTTGGAGATCGGACATTAACCAGCCCTTAAGTGGCTGCACACAGACCATCGACGACAGATCGTCGTGTTAGTTTGTCTTTACCCTTCTTCGTTCTCTTACACCTTACCTGGCTCTATGATGCCAACTTTTGGACCTTTCAAGTACTTTCCACTCCACTTACTTGCGTTCATTACGTTTACTTTGACTTTTCACATGGCACACGAGCAACGGTTATAACGACTTGGCCTGCACGAGTGGAACCTCAGCATTTTCTATCCACAACGCTGAGGTGAGCTTTTATCCTCTTAGTAACTACATTACAAGTTGCTCATAAACCCTGTAGCGATTATTACAGGTTAGCTATACCAATATATAGTGTTTTCTATCCACAACGCTGAGCGATTATTACAGGACCAAGCCAGGACCTGCCAGGGTAGGAACCGTCTTAGAGAGCCAGGTACTTCCACACGCTACGGTAGTAGGTGTGACCACGTAATCATGGGAGTCACACCGTGCGAACAACATAATTGTATGGAGATCTACCGAATGTTTTTTATGTTGCGGATAGTGATCAACAAGGGTAACCCTGGGGTATTTTTATTGATACCCTTACCCTTACCCCAGAAAACCCTTACCCCAAGGCTGGGGTTGGGGTTTTTGGGAGGTCTCAGCAGGGGTACACATACCTGACCTGAAGGTTGGTGTTGGCCTATGAGGTAAGTGTATGCCATTGTCTCTACCTACTGCTACTGCCACTGCCACCCCACTGCACCTAATTAAAGCATCCATTTCCACCTTGGCTTGCCTTTTTGCCTATATTATTGCCTCCCTGCTGCACGCATGCTACTGCACCCTACCATATCATCCATCCCTACCTTATCTGCCCTTCTATTGCTTCTCTAGCTTCCCTTCTATGTGCATGCCACTGTGCCTTGTCAAAATATACATTCTCACCTCCTCTACATCAGGAAAACCCATCTGGCCTTAAATTGTATTAGATGCTCCTTAAGGCTTGCTTAATTGCATTGCAGACATTGATAAGACAAAGGATCTTCTTATTAATGTCTGCAATGCAATTAAGCAAGCCTTAAGGAGCATCTAATACAATTTAAGGCCAGATGGGTTTTCCTGATGCCACTGTGCCTTGCTGTGTCACCCAACCCCACCTCATCTGCCCTCCTATTGCTTCACTTGCTTTCCTACCATGTGTGCACCACTGCACTTTGCCACAGCGTCCATTTCCTCCTCCTCCTCCTCCTCCCCCTCCTCTGGTCCCTTCTCTGCTACATACATTGCTGCACCTTACTACAACTTAAACATTCACTCCTGCCCCCTGCACCCTCTTGTAGTTCCCCTCACCTCCCTGCCATACATGTGCCACCAGACATTGCTATAGTGTTCTCTTCTACCTTCTCTGCCCTCTTGTTATTCACCTTACCTCCTTACTATGTGCATGCCACTGCACCTTGCCACAGAATCCATTCTAACCTCCCCCACACTTCTGTTGTTGTTCTTGCCTCCCTGCCATATGCACATCACTGCATCTCATCACAGTATCCATTTCCACCACCACCTCCCTTCCTGCTCCTTTCATTGCTTCTCTGAGTATGCCTGG
>QLPA01001249.1:0-11100 GCA_003313945.1 Lactifluus pinguis
AAGTCATTCCATCCGATGTGCGTGTGGTCCGACATGCTCGTCGTATGTGGTCCCCACTCAGCCCACGGCACGACACGAACACCATCAGAAGGTGGCAATGTTCCGCCTGACGTTGCATCCATTGCAGCAACGTGCGAGAGTAGGGTAGCAGAGCGCACCGCCATGTCGTAGATGCGCACCCGCCCAGTTTTGCCCGTGATCTGTATCATGGTGCTTACAATGCTATTCTGTGTCGAAAGACGAAACTGTCGATGGGGGGGCGCACGGTGATACTCCGCCCAGGGTCCATTGGAGAACTTTTGGTGGCCAGGGTGTTCTCCGACGCAGATGGCCCAGTCCGTATGGGCACCGTCCTTCAGGGGGGGAAGAAGAAGCGTACACAGCTTGCTCACATACGGAACAGTCCCGAGGCTGTCTGCGGTCATGTTTGATACCCGGCAAAGTTCGATTCCCGGTGGGTTCAGCTGGACAAATGCCAAGACATCTTCGGAAATCATAGCTGGAATGGATCCATACTCTCCCGCGGGACTTTCCCTCAGCTGTCAATCGTTATGAATTATGAATGCCAGAATTTGGTGATGCTCACCAGCGTAATCGTGCCTTCTTTCCATGCGATCAAGAACACCTTGCATACGCCATCGCCTTCCATAGCAGGCCCACCGATCCATAGCAACAGGTAATCTCCGAGTATGTGCACCTGCGGCTTACTGTGCGTCGAGGCACCGGCAGCAGGGACCGAAATTACAGGCATTAGGGCGCACGGGTGCTGCATGCCGTCGCGAAAGCGGAACGGGTACACCTCCAAAGGACCACTCATGGTCACTGCATCGGGGTCCCCACGATCTCCACTATTATCACAGCTTGATCAGTATAATGACGAAGAGAGAGGACGATAGACCACGCACGAGATGGCCACGGCTAGATCCAGCTCAGGTGCCAGCGCTAATACGATAGCATTCCGCACCGGTGCTTCAACCCTCGACCACTGAAACTCGTCATCGTTGCTCTGCGCGGATGCGTCGCCACCGCCCGGTGCCGTAGTGCGGCGATAACACTCGTGCACATCCAGGTACGAGTATCCCGCGCGCAGATGGGGTCCCTCGCGGGCCGCGACAATGAACCAGGGGTTGAATGAGTAGCGGTGGCGGAACCGGCGCGAAGGTAACGCAGAGGTATCTTCAGATTCAAAGTCTACGTCGATGTCCATGTCCGGTGGGGCGATACGTACGTCCGGCTCGTGCTGCAGGAGGTCGCCAACTCCACTCCAGGCATCGTCCCAAGCGCGCAGCTCCGTCATGCGTTCTGGGAGCGCCGGTGCAGCAACTCCCGCTGCGAAGGGGTCGTACGCACCGAGAAGTGATACGTGCATAAGATACTGAACGAGCACCGAGTGCTGGACCAACGCATTAAGCGCACGGCAAACCAGCCGACATGCGATGATGTCCGCAGGGCTTTCGAGAAGGGAGAGGATGTGTTCCATGAGCTCATTTGGGAGATCAAGCAACTGAGGTTTCGGGGGCATTCTGTCCTAGTATTAAAACTGAGTGTAGATTTCGAGACGATGTGAGATATGATGGTCACAAGTAAGCGTTCAACAACCTGTGGATTTGGATGACGTCCCTACCATAAAAAGGAAATTCTGAGTCATCAAAGCGGGGTTTCAAATGTAGTACTGAATTATGTAATTAATTCCTCCGTATTTGCGATCCCATTGTCTTTAAAATTCTGTGGAGAAACAGCAACGATGCCACTGCGTCCTGGCGTTGTGTCTCTTTGTTCCTAGTCATTTGCATCTTCTGCCAGTGGATGCCTCTCGCTGTTGTTCTCTTGGGAAAGCCTCACTGGCAGTGACGTGTATGAGGAGACGGTGTTCTGGCACCTACGACATTGGCCTTACTTTCCGTTCAAGGATATCAACCACTCAATGAGGTTGGCTGTGGTGGGATCCTTTTTTGAAGTTTGGAGCGAAACACGTTGGCTGTGTTATTGTTATTAGATAATCGACTTGAAGACGACGCCCATTTAACAGCTCATCAAGTCCTTTTCCCCCTTGCTTGTTCACCCTTACCTTCAATCCCACTTGCTTCCTCAGCCTCCTGTTCATCCTTCAGTTTGGCCTCCAGTTCATCCAAAGCCAGTGTGAGGTCATTAAGATTGGTTTTACAGTCCTTCTCCCTTCTTGATCACAATAAACGGCCACTCTATAGGCTCAAAGAGAGGAAAACGCTTTTTCACATCTCAGGGGAGGATCATTTATTCAACAAGAATCAGGTAAGACTCATCTCTCCCGGAGCAAGCCCAAGCCACTGCTGACTTGCATGGTGCAGGCTTGATGTTACAACGAATGACAATCGAAGCGCTTTCCGACAATGTCCTCCTCGAAATATTTTGTTTTTATCAATCATATACTCGCCAACGGACTTGGCGCAATCTGACGCACGTATGTCGAAGATGGCGAGATATTGTTTTTGCCTCACCAATCAGACTTGGTCTGAGGCTCGTCTGGAGACCGAGTATACCTGTGTGGAAGCTGCTCAATATATGGCCATCACTGCCTTTCGATATCCATTTTCCCTATCATTTCAAGGAAGGTTCTCTTTCCAACTCGGACCAACAATGGCGCCGTACATTGGACGAAGTCAGCGTCGCACTGGGGTGTCGTGATCGGGTACGCGGGATCCACATTGAAAACCTGTCACGTCCTCTATGGGAAGGAATTTTTGCGGTGATGCAGGAACCATTTCCGGCATTGATTACCGTACGTATGGCAGCGACCTGTGAATTAAATCAGGTGGCCGTGCTCCCCGATACGTTCTTAGGTGGATCCTCTCCGTGTCTGCGACAGCTCCATTTTTCGGGCATTTCATTTCCGTCATTGCCAAGATTCCTTTTATCTACAAGTGGCCTTACAACTCTTCATCTTTCGACGATACCGTATTATGGGTACATTTCACCTGAAGCAATGGCGACATCTCTGTCCACGTTGACAAAACTCCAATGTCTTGTCATCAAATTCGAACCCTCTCATCACTCCATACGACCACGCCAACACTCACCCTCATTGACCCGCTCTGTCCTCCCCGCTCTTAGACAGTTGGAGTTTCACGGCGTCAGCGAGTACCTGGAAACCATTACTGCCCGAATCGAGGCCCCCCGACTCAAACAATTCTGGACGCACATCTTCAATCAGACTGTCTCGAATATTCCAGAGATTGTTCGGTTCATTTCTCACCCAAAGTTTCCTAGGCGATCTGAACTTTCCCTACATTTCTGGACGCGTCATAAAGCCAAAATCGTCTGTTGTCCACAAAAAAACCCTTTCGACGACCCTGATTTCGATTGGGAAATCCCTTGCATGGGGTTAGAAACGCAAGTCTCTTCGGTAGCGCAGATATACCATCAGTTTCTCCCTATCTTCTCCCGCGTGGAGTCGCTCAATATCGAGCACGGCGCTTGGTGTGATGAAGAGGAAGGTCGGCCACTGGCAAGTATTGTGTCGAACAACATGGACCCCACAAAGTGGCTCCAACTGTTCCGCTTATTTACCTCTGTGAAGACTCTGGAAATATCCGGAAATCTGGAACCGTTCATCGCAGCTGCGTTACGAGGGCTCACTGAAGAATCCACCACTGAAGTACTTCCCGCACTACGCTGGCTTTACATTGGGGATAGGTTATCAAACAGACCCGTGCGGCGAGGCATCCTGTCATTCGTCACTGCGCGCCAGCACTCAGATCACCCCATCGTTGTCCTTACCTTTAGACGTTGGACACACGAGGAGCTCGTGCCCACGCAGTAGATCGACCATCATTACGTACGCTTAGCCTGCTGCGCCGTGTTTTGTATTTAAAGCGCCTCTGTCTGTATAATGAGAACCAAGAAGCCACTCCTTCTTATGTGTGAAAGCCCCCAAAGTATTCGACCCGATGGCTATTTTCGGTTTTGCAACCAAGAACCAAGGAAGAAGGAAGGGGAAGAACACGCACGTCGCACGCTCAGTTCAATAAAGTCACGTGCATGCCCACAACTGACCTTGACGATCGTGCAACCACTATGCTCGGCACCGCCGTGACTGCAAGAATGTCGCAAATTGTCTCATTAACTGAAGCCGTTACAGTTTCACTGATAAATATGTCGTTACGAAACGATCGGGTCCTCTAGAAGCCCCACTGCTCGGCGGCGTGTGGTTGGGAAAGCGTGTAGGGATGTTTGTTTCACAATGTGACTCGGATCTGAGTCGACGCTCTCCATTTTCAGACACCAACCCCCACAATTAATTGATCTTCTCGTCGGCGCATCAAAAGTCCGAGACATCACTCTGAATCACTGACAAGGATTTTCATTAATAGATTCGGTCAAGCGGACCCAATGGCAGGTGCTTCGCGATATATATTAAACGGAGACAACAACCGTTTACAGGTTGGAAGTCCCCCAAAAAAACGTCAGAGCTAACCTTTTCGTTCTGCTGGGGCTGGGATATGTCAACTGAGGCTAGTACTAGTACTACGCCCTACGCTCGAGACATGCCAGTGGCTAACTCTGGGATTTTGACCCCGTACAAACACGACCAAACTGGCAACCCAAGGAGCGTCCGGGCGTCAATGGGTACCAGTAATCGGCGGCCCAGAGCGGCGAAAGGACACGAAAGTTTTCAGGCTTGAACCTCAGCTGGAGAGTTAAATAGTGTAAAGGAAACGGGAGCCCAACCGCACCCCCGTGTGGAACGAGTCTTCCAGTCCCTTTCTGCATGGCCTTCCTTTCCGTACTTCTAGTAGTTGATCATGGCCTTCTTCCCCAGGCGTCTGGTCTCAGGTCTTCCCGCGAAGAAAGGTCTTTGAAACATTCAATTCCTTAAATCTTACAATAGCTATCTAATGGGGAGGGACGTCTGTACGGTAAGAGGGGATCATAAGCAATGCAAAAAGAAGTTTCTCTCTCTCTCCTGGTAGTAGATAGAAGCGCTCGTTCGTTATTTTTCATCTTAACAAGTGGAGGTAAGGTACTCACTTTTGTGCGTACTTCGACCAAGAGGTTATCTTCATCCATGAATATACCCTCACAACCAGGGTACGGCGTGACCGTCTCGACGAACGGCATCCGCGTCTCCACTTGATGACTGAACAAGTCACCCGCGTCGAACGAGGACGGTGCGGTGACGACTTTCATCTTACAACCGGACGGAAATTCGGTTTCCATCTCGGGTCCACCGAGTCTTGCGAGCGCGAGCGCGATGCGAAAAGGATTATAATCCCGCATGGTGATGCGCGCCACCAGACGCTTCTGTCCGACTGTCGCACGCCTTTCGCCCACGAGGGAACCCCACGTGTGAGAGTCGTGCTCTAGAATTCGTGTACCTTCTGGTCCCCACTCTTCCCATGGTACCACACGGGGCCCTCCTCCTCCTCCTCCTCCTTCTTCTTCTGCTCCTTCCACCTCCGGCACGTCCCCAGCGGCGAACGCCAACAGCGTGCGGCACCGTACGGATAGATCGATCGTGCGAAAGTATCCTGACTTACTGTGTATGTGCATCACCACGCTGACGATGCCGTCCGAGGGAACGGACCGCAGGTGGCGCCTGCGCTGGTAGCGCCGACCCCCCTGTGACAGTCGACTCGAGGGGCTTCCACCGTCAGTCGAGTGACGTTTTTTAGAGAAGAGCGCGTGGCCGGGGTGTTCGCCAAAGCAGGTCGCCCAACGCAGACATGCGCCCGGAAGGAGTCCCGGGAGGGAGAGAATGCAGACCGTTTCGAGTGATTGGTTTGGTCCACCGATGTTGGTCAGCCGACATAGCTCGAGAGCTGGGTCACGTAGTCGAACGAGGAGGATGGTCTCCTCCGATAGTACCGATAAGACGGAACCGTACACCCCTGACTCGTTATGACGAAGCTAACCAAAAATGCTGGATGACGGGCAAGGCAGAGGGTGAATGTAGAAGCGCGGACTGACCTCGGATACCCAACCTTCTTTCCATGCGACCAAGTAGATGTTGGACAGCGTGCCCTCGCTCGTGTGGGAAAATATGGGACTCCCGACCCAGTAAAGGATATAGTCACCTATAACCTCTGTATCTGATAGGTTGTAAGCAGACGCGCCGGGTACGGTAACCTCTAATACAGGTTGAGATGCCAACGGATGTGGCTTTCCCGTTGTAAAATCCATAGGACTGATCTTCAAAGTCGTCTGATGGCGGCGAATGGTGGAGGGGGCCCTAGGCGACAGGGATTGAGCGAGTCCCACATGGGAAGGGGAGGAGAGGGCGAGCGTAACCGATATACGCACGAGATGGCGACGGAGAGATCAAGCTCTGATGCAAAGGCAAACACGAGGACGTTAGGGGTCTCGATTTCAATCTTGGTCCAGCGGGCGGTATCGTCATCCTGTGGTGAGAATGCTGTACGCATGTCGAGGAAGGAGTAACCTGGTGGCCATCCGTATCCCTCGCGGATAACGACGAAATACCGACCAAAGGAAAATTCAACCGGTTGGCCATTTCTGGGGGTGACGGGCGCATGGATTCGGACGCGAGGCTTACGAAGGTCCATCTCTGCCCACGCGGATTCCCATTGTTGAAGAGCGTCTTGACGTTCGGGTAGGGAAAGGCCGGGATCAAGTGTGTCAAAGACTCCTGACTTGGCAGTACGAATGATGTATTGGATCAGTTGCGAGCTGACGATGAGTGTGTTCAACTTGAAGCAGGTGAGTCGACATGTGCAGATATCCTTTGGAGGGAGATGGGAGATGATTTCAAGGAGAAGTTCGTTTGAAAGTGAGAAGAGAGGTGGAAGCGACATTGGTAGATGGCTCCCCCTTGCTTGCTCACCGTGCTCAAGGGTAACCCTCAGGCGTCTAGATTGGGCACGACACATGGTACGGCCCGTTCAACCCGCTCTTAACCCTGGGCTACGGGTGTATTACTTTGCAGAGACAAACTAGCTAAGAGCAGAGGTTTCAAATTATAGTAAAATCACAATAACTGGAACCAACTCGCTCCCTGCAGTTGTGCTGGCTACAATAAGAATTTTTTTTAAATTTACCTAAATTGGTTTCAGTGGGCGGCAACAGCCCAAAACTGATCATTATTTGCGGCCACCGCTCAAGATATCGTTGACCTCGTTGTTATCCATCTTTGTTGTCTTGTCCATGTCCAGCGTCAAGTTCATCGATTTCATTCATGATCCGGAAGATGGCTTTATTATGAGAAGACCGTGAGAAAACAATGTATCGACACGGACACGACTGTCTCGCCAGGCTGCTGCCAAGCAAAGTGCAAAAACGAGGTCCCCTTGCAGCCCTTGCTTGAGTATAGCTCTGCGTCAAATTGAAACGTCTCACCAACTTTTTCCCCGTGCGTCGATGTCCGTCAAGTAAAACTCAATTGTCAATCTACAGCAATTGGGTGAAACATACGTTCTCTGACTGATAGCATCAGTCACATCTGGATTTGGCGGCCTATTAAGACCACCTGTCCCAACTTTCCGCCGCTCTTAATTGTTATGCTTGTTTGAAACCTTTATTACCTCTCCTCCCCCTCCCGATCCTTGACTACTTTAACTGGTGGCCGCGCACTTTGCGTCCTTTGTCCTTTTCTTTTCCTTTTCACCCCAATCCCCATTACACACACTTTCCTGCAAGCCAGCAAAGACGCATATTCGTTCACCATGTTTGCTCCAGAGGCAATTTATATCGCAGTTGCAATCCTCACTGTCGGATTCCTGGTCCGCAGTCGTCGCGGAGCATCCGCTCTTCCGCTTCCTCCTGGTCCCCGCGGCTGGCCGCTCATAGACAACCTCTTCGACTGGCCATTTGAATCAGCCTGGATACCATTCGCAGAATGGAGCAAAATGTTCGGTGCGTGATTCTACGCTGCGGTTCGGGGGGCGTGTTCGATGGTGGTAGGGACACGTGTACCGGACATCGCGGCGATCTTCCTATCGCTTCGTTCCCTCTCTTCTTAACGATTTGCGCGCGCGCAGGTGATATTATACACGTTAAGATCTTCGGCATGCACATCGTCATTCTCAGCAGCCACGATACCGCTTCCAGCCTCATGAGCCAGGCGTCCTATTCTGATCGTCCGATTCTCACCATGGTTGGAACGCTGTACGTTTTCAATTTCCTATCCTGGGCTGTCATTTTTTGCTGCCTTGGAAACCTGCTAACGGTCCGATGATCCTCGGTAGCATGAACTTTACCCCAAGTCTCGTCCTTGCACCATATGGCGAGCACTGGAAGGCGATGCGTCGTATCACCCAACAGAGCCTCAACCGTCACTCCTCGCTCGCGCTCCTTCCCAGCCAGCTTTTAGACGCCCGCCTCTTACTACAGGAACTCGTCCTGCGCCCAGACAACTACATTGGTGCAATCCGCTAGTGCGCGACGTCTTCCCAGGTGTTCATGGACACGTGTTCTGACCACATGTCTACAGCGCTCTTGGAAAGAACATCATAGAAAACACGTATGGTATCAGGATCACCTCACCAGACTCGGAGGCACGTTCATTTCTTGTTGCACCTGTTGCGGTTGAGCTAACAAGCATGTTAAAAAAACAGTACGTTAAACTGTCCCGTGAGACTCACGAGGTTATCCAAAATGCCGTCGTTCCCGGTAGCTTCTTTGTCGATGTCTTCCCAGCCCGTACGTCACGATCGCTCGCGCTCGTGAACTTTTTCGATGCTCACGTGACTTTGTAGTCCGCTTTATCCCAGATTGGTTGCCCGGCGCTGGCTTCAAGCGCCTGGCGCGTATTGCGAAGGCCCGGGGGGAGCACATGGTAGATGGAGCATTCGATGCTGCTAAGAAAGCAATGTCTAGCGATGATTCCATGCAATCGCTTGTCGGTTCGCTTCTTTCAAGTGAATGTCCCAAGGAAATGACGCGCGAGGAGTACGAATACACTATCAAGTGGGCCGCGGGATCGCTCTACGGCGGTATGTCCCATCTAATTTTATACCGCATTATGTACGTTCTCTTACGCTTCGTTTTCGCTAGCTGGTACCGAGTCGGTAAGTTGCATTGCATCTTCTTTCGTGTTGATGAATGATGGATGACCCAACACCCCACTTGTTAAGACGACGTCGAGTATAACCACATTCTTGCTGACCATGGTGCTCTTCCCGGACGTGCAAAAGCGGGTCCAAGCTGAGCTTGATGCCGTTGTTGGCCGCAAGCGGCTGCCAACGTTCGAGGATCGGTCCTCGTTGCCATATCTCGAAGCGACCATCAAAGAATCCCTACGCTTCCACCCACCGACGCCACTTGGAATTGCCCACAGGCTCATCGAAGATGATGTGGTCCAAGGTACGGTACCTTGCCATACTCGTGTCCCGTCGAACTGATGTGATGCCCCTGCTCAGGCTACCATATCCCGAAGGGATCCATCATCCTTCCGAACATCTGGGCGATGAACATGAATGAAAAACAGTACGAGCACCCGGAACGTTTTGATCCCGAAAGGTACCTGGGCGCGACGCCGGCCCTAGAGTCACCCGTCTTCGGTTTTGGAAGACGTGCATGCCTCGGCGTGCACTACTCCACCGCGGCGATTTTCATCACCGTCGCGTCACTGTTGTCCGTGTTTGACCTTCGTGCACAGGATAAAGACGGGAAGGAGGTGAGGATTGAGCCCGCCTTTACCGGAGGTACGTGCGCCACCGTTTCAATATCGGTCCGCTTCTTTTTCGTTGAATTGACCTTTGCCACTCCACACCCCCACTCACAGGATTTGTAAGGTATGGCCACGTAACGCATAGTTACATATCACTCACACTGAACCGTTTTTTTTTTGCGCAGCCACCCGAAGCCTTTCCCCCTTCGCCTCGTCTTGCGTTCCCAGGAATCCGCCGAGCTCATCAAAGCGGGGACCTCAATGTTATTGTGAAGAGCGTGTGTGATAACTAAACTTTCACCTTTTTATCTTTCGGTTTTCTGTTGATTTGCGTTTGTTTGTTTTTTTTTGACCTGGCTAGCCTTGAGATTGGGTCAGGGTGTACCATAAAAGGAGTCATGTATCTTAATAGCGTACCTCAGCTCTATGACTTGTTGTGTGTTCATTCATAAACTACCGACCCTTCTTCTTTCTCATGAAATGTTAGCGGCTTCATAACTTTTTTTTTTCTTATTGTTTTTCCCAAAAGTCGGACCCTGCTGTTCCCCATTAAGTGCAAATTCAAATTATCTGGCGCAAAGGCACGTATAACTTTTTCGAGAAACTCACAAGTTCATGTCCGTCCGTTTACCCCGCGCATTCACCAAATCAAGCGCGCAGGGCAGGGGGAGAGAGGGGAGAGGACAGAAAAAAGAAAAGAGGGGAGGGTTTAGATACGCGCGATGTGTCGGCCGTCGCGTCCTCGGCAGTATCGATTCTGTAACACGGAATTTGGGCAATACCGGACAGCACCCCCATCCCCCCCTCTCGTCCCCCCGCGCGGTTTTTTTTACGAGAGGTTCGGTCGTCCGAGTGATCGCCTTGAGAGAGAACCCCCCATAGTTATAGGCGATAAACAGGCCAAGGAGGGGTGACATCATCATCATCATCATCATCATCAATCTCCAATACAAAAAAAAAATTAATTTTTTTTTTTATGTTACGATCTACAAAGTAGTACTGTATTCCTATTGTTACCGACGTGGACAACAACGAACAATACCTTGGAGGGATTGGCGGCGGCATTTTGGCCACCCCAGGGCCCACAGTTTTTTCATTGCCGAGGAAGGCGCAAGAAAGCAAACAAACAAAAAAGGGAAATAAACTCGGGTGATCGTCATGCATCGTCACGTTGCAATTGTGAAGTGAGGCGCGTGAAATACCACCTCTCATGAGGCGTTATATACAGTCCGCTGCTAGCCCTTTTTGGGGGCAGGGAAAGTCCTTGTCTTCAAAATCGCATATTGGCAAGATGATACCAAGGTAATTGATTGATATTTAAAAACGAAAAGTTCCTGGAGGTCGATTACGGGCAACATCGTATACGACTGTAGTCGGCTCGTGACGAGGTGAGAACGGATCATGGCATGTGGGAAAGTTGTTTGTGCAAAGCGGCGCTATACCGCCGATCTTTTTCATGATATTTGACCAAATGTTTTTTTTTCCCTTGATTATCA
>QLPA01001250.1:0-25004 GCA_003313945.1 Lactifluus pinguis
ATGCCTGCTGGGCCTGGCCCTCTGGGTCTGTCCAACGACTTGGGATCCAAGTTTCAGCTTTGGACCACAGCGTATTGTCGACTTGGGATACGGCAGGACTTGCGAGGACATAGTGACCCTTCGGCACGACATAATGAGAGTCTTTTGATGGCGCCGCGAGTGTGCCGGGAACGACTAGGTCAGAGCGAACGTGACGCATGATACTATGAATCGGCGGGTGCATGCGAAGCGTCTCGCGGATGACAGAGTCAAGGACTGGAAGGGATTTAAGCTGTCCGTAGGTTGGCAAGCCGAGGGTACCATCGGAGTCAGAGAAATGTTCGACCTGCTCTTGATAGAGCGCCTCACTGATGATGCGCTGTCAAACCTCAGCGTGAAACAGAATATAAACATAACTCACGCAACATCAGGGTTATCAGCTAGATGCAAGAGGGCCCAAGCAGCCGTTGCGGAACTCGTGTGTTGGCCGGCCATAAGTAAAGCAATCATAATATGTGCTATCTCGTGGTCAGGGAGTGGGGTTCCATTGCGGTACGACTGGCCCATGAGGGCGCTTATCATGTCCGGTTCGTCGTTCTGGGAGGACCCTACGTTAGCGATTCTCGCAGAGTGAGAAAGTAAATCAACGAACTGCGCTCGTGCCTTCCCTCCTAGCCTGGATGATACTGATGTAGAAATCTGCCATCTTTTTTTGTGCACGGTCACGCTTGCGATAGCTCTCCAACGGAAGATTCGGGAACATAAAGTTCAGCGGGGTAAATCCACCGTCCAGATCTGTGAACAGTTGCGCAAAGGTTGTGTCCATGTTGCTACGAACTTCCTTCCCCTGGAGCGTGCGGGAGGCGGTGAGGATCGTCATTTCCTGTGTGACGTTCAGGACGTCAAATTGGCCCCATTCGTTGATGTCGTTCATCTGGAATACGCGAAAGCTCGGATCCTTCTTGAGGAATTGGGACACCTCGTTGTCAATCATCCCAACGTACATGCACATATTATCTGTGGAGAGGCCGATTTTCATAAACTTTTTTTGTTCCATGAGCTTCTCGTTTGGACAATCATAGACAACGTCCTTGCCAAACACGGGTGTGGTCAAATGCTACAACGTAGGGTTAGGGGATTTGGTACTCCGCCAAGTGGGACTGTGCGTACCGTATAGGCGTCCTCAGCCGACAAATTAGCCACTTTCCCACCCAGTATGAAGTTGTTCCCCGCTGGTCCCAAAGCCACAGTCATTTTACGGCCGAGTAAAACGAACGTAAATACGTCTCCATACTGGAAAAATTCAAGTCAGAAAAATGGGTTGGCAGGCGCGCGGTGGGCGCAACGCACCTTTTTGCGGCAGGAGTCGAAAAAGGCAATGGGATCATTACCGTAGCCTGACGCCGAGCCAAAAAAGGGTATGAAGTGGAAAACTTCTGGTGGCAAAGAGGGGTCCTTGGGAAAGAACTACGTAGAATGTCAGCGAAAAATAATAGGAAGGGTGACTATGCAGTGTACCAGTTGACGAAAGACATTGAGGGCGATAGCGATGAGTGGGATGTTAATTAACGCGAGGAAAGCGAGACGCGATGGTGAATCCGGAAAATATCCAGACCACAGGTCGTCAGCGGCGGTGTTAAGGGTAGAGTTGATACCGAACTCCATTTTGACAGAGTAAGAAAGAGAGGGGGGGAGAGAAGAGAAAGAGCGGAGACGAGAGAATCGAATTACGCGGGAATAAATAAGAATATGCTAAACCAGAATCGAACCACTCCTACCACCTTGTTGGTGCAAATCTTGTGATAGACACCCGTGCCCTGGCGTGAGAGTGATCTACTAATTTGTATCCTTACCTCGGTGCGGACCTTAATTCCATCTCAACCATTCGAAATTTCGATACCAGATTGTTTTCGACTTCTATCGTCACCTAACCCTCTTATTTCCTCGTATAACATATTGTATGAGACGTCGCCGTACTAGCGATCACATTTTACACATCTTCAGGAATCGTACGATTATTTTTTTTCGGTGGTGCGACTGCAGGCCGGAAAAGGCGCGTGATTCCAAAACGCTACGTCAATCGCTACGTGTCAGTCTCCAAAAAAGACACAAAGAAACTCTGGATTCCTCAACATGAAAAGCGACAAAAAGCAAACAAATAGATAGACAATTCATGTAAAGTAATTTTTCAGCTTTTTTGACTTTAGAAGTTTTCAGAAACTTGTCAGAGACTGAAAGGCACGAAATATTAGGTAAGCTATTTGTAAGATCTCCGATTGCCTAACAGCCAAGTGTTCGCACGTGACGCGAACTACCACTTCTAAGAGCTAAATTGGCACAGAAGCTCAAGCAGAAGCTGTCACGCTTGACCACAACTGTGGCCAAGCACTTGTGTCATACTGTAGAACAACAAAGATTTCCGGATAAATTTGGGAGACTAGTCTATTCTGTGAGACAATATGCGAACATACACCTGAAGGCGCTTAAAGTAGGTTAAGGGGGAAAAGAGTGACCATACAGTAATTATTTATTTTTTCTCGGTGATTTGTGTGCCTTTAAAAAATATCTCTGCTCTAGTGCAGTTACTGTAGTACTTGTTAAGGTAAAGTTCGAACTATTCGGGCATGAGGCCTGGGTTTTACACCGAGCCCGAGGCGTAAAGTGGTTCTGCGCCACAGTTTAGCGATGGTTGACGCTGATGCTCTTGTCTGCCTTCCGGAATTTCCAACAGCCACTGCCGTCTCATCTCCAGCGCGTCGACCCTCCGCTGTTATCCGGCACTCAGAGGCCGCTGGTTTCCCCGAGCGCTCACTGGCATCGAAAGTAGCCGCTCGCACGGTAGCCCGTGGGTGGGTGAGTAGATTATTCTGACTCGTGAATGTAAAGGTCTTATGCACTTCGTCATCATTAGCGTATTGCGGTCCAGCACTTTGATTCAGGTGAGGGCGTTACCAGGGGCCGTGATTTAGTGGCTACGCTCGACCGTCCCTTTTACTACCCGCACTCCGAGGGGCGCGAGCTGCGAGCAAGTCAGATAGATAAGGAAACGGTGCTATAGCTCGCTCACCCTTACAGCGTAATTTGGGAGTTCCGAGTCAAGCACATCTCAGACCTATGTACTGGTGGTCATTCAAACGTGGAAGCTGTACAACCCCACACCGAGCTCGAGGCATAAGGGTAGAAATGTCGATGATCTTCAATATCCGTGCACCCACGAAGGCAATTTCATTACTAGACACTGCCAGGGGGCCCGGGGTTAAGGGCGAGGGTGAGGTACATAACACCTGTCTGGCTCGTTTTTCCGTCACATCACTGCCTGTTCAATGGGGCCCGACACTATCCAAAGTGTACGGACGCACAGGAATCGCTTGAATTTGCCATCACGATAATTGGCTTAAGCGTTCGAGCGGATGCTCTTGACAGGTACAGCCAAAAGCCGTACTAATAGCGCCTACTGTACCGATTATAGAGCTAGAGCAACGCCATTTTGGGGAGTGGATATCTCTTTTACATGGTCTCTTCCAGCCATACTAGGGGTGCGCACCGTACCCGTACCTCGGTGGCCAGGCTGCACTGCCTCAACAGGCCTTTATTATAGTAGTACTTGTACAAGTTGTTACGGGAAGAAACGATTACCGAACCATGAGAATAATACGCAGGCCCGCCACAACTACAGAAATGCCTCTCCCTACAAGGAGGCAGCAGCAGCAAGAACATCCGTGATAATCTCCTTCATCTTGTTAAATCCTTCCGGCGATAGAATGTCGATATCCCATGCGCCTTCTAAAAAATCTCGTGGCAGGATGTGGTTGGGGCTAGGGCGTGGCACAAAGTCGGGTTCAATGGTCCCTGTGGAGACGGTTCCACAATAAACGCGAAGGGACGTGCCGAGCAAGCTCAAGCCCCACAAACGAGGAAGAGGACAGTCGCCAAGCATTGCGTCATACCGACGACGAATCTGGTCGTCCGCACTATAACGAAGGTAGGCCTCGTGGGCCCATGCATCGTCCTTGATTTCAGCGATGAGCACTGGACGACGATTCGCATCAAAAACGACCAGGAAGACGACGAAGTCGACTGTGTCACCCAGGGTGAGATCACTGGGAGGTCTTTGCGGCGCAACGAAGTACTGGAAAGAGTCGCCGAAACAATAATTTAGCAGTTTGTCATAAGGCCCATAGTAGCGGTTTTCCAATGGCTCGCGCTGCTGGCGACAAATGTCAAAGATGGTGCGCAAGCCCCGAGGCCAGGTGGTGTCTGTGGAGAAGGACATTCTACGTCCCACGAATGTTTGTGACTATATATAAGACCTAAGGGAAGAGCCTACACGGTAGTTGTACACAGCGAGCGGTGCTTGAGAGCTTGATGACGGTCGATGAGAGAGAAGCTGCGATTCCCACACGTCACACCCCGCCAGTGGGGCTCCTGTGACAAAATCCTCCGTTGGCGATGACACCCTGATCGTAGCCGAACGTGAGTCCGCCCAAGGACTCGGAGGCTGTCGCAGCGTAGCGCATACGTGTTGGAGCGCAGCCCGGCTAGACCTGTTGGACTGTGCGCGTACGAGTAGTGTTCCCCGTCGGGATGCACCGTGAGCGTACCACCATGGAGATCTGCCTGCTTTGTGGGGGAGGGGGAAGAGGGGAGCACTGGCAGCGGGGAAGATACATCTGCCTCTGCTGGTGTGGTATAGTCCGAGGCCATCTGGGTTTGGTCCAGGCTCTCGGACGGAGCGAACTATGTGTAAAAGCGTCCGAGCTGTAATATGCAAGTCGTATAAGGCGCCCTTTCAAGGCTCAGGCTCATGTTCCGGCTCACAATATAAATATGACAATTCTAACAACTAGCGGATGGCAGAACGACGAAGAGTATATGATAATTAGTAAGTTAGCTACGTGCTTGTTTCAACGTGAGCACAGGATGTGCTGTCAGCATGATTTTGTCTATCGTCACCGCGACCTCCGCTCCAATCTCCATCCCGGACCCTACACCTTCCAAGAGTCCAAATAAACCAAGGTTCGCGATGTGCACCTCTTGTGTGCACATCCCGCGAAAGACATCCTGTCGTGGGCGGGCAGTCACCCGCCCGATCAGGGTCCCGACAGGATTATGAGCGTCACCTTCGTTTCTCTGCATCCACCGCTTGATAAAATTGAGAACCCACCACCTATTGTGGTGTTTCTCTACCATATCCCACCTTTTTTCCATTCCTTCAATATGCTCAAAGGTGGTCTGCATTTCCTCGCTACTGAAAAGCGGCTCGTTGTGAAGCAGCGCGTGTTTGATTTGCCAGTGAGTGACAAGGTCTCCATAGCGGCGCAGCGGCGATGTTGCTCTTGTGTACCCTTCACCTTTCGCCAACCCCAATGTCCAATGCCCTGCGGGCTCCAACGTATACCGAGCCGATGGGAATTGTATCCCCTGGCGCCGTACTTCAAAAAAGTCCACCCAACCGTCCTGGTCCCGTGCCTTAAGTAGATCGGCAAATACCTCATCACTTGCCAGCGGGGCGCCCATGGACCGTCGTGCGAGCGGGACACCACGGTCGTGTCCGAAACGCGACGCAACACGATTCGCGACCAATGCAGCCTCGGAAATAATCTGACGCGAGCCGGAAAGAAGTGGGTATTGGACTGAATAGGAGATTTCTGGGTCCCCGAGAAACAACCCAGGCCGCATAGAGTCGACCGTGCCAAGAGGGAGCGGTTTAGGAGAAACCGTCAGTTCGGGATATCCCAAAGAGTAGGAGAAAGTAGAAGCGCTAAGTCGACGAGTTGTCATGCGCTTGGAGAAAAGGTCGAGTAAATGAAAATTCTCCATATCCATCGGAGATAGGTTCAGCGGAGAGGGATCCGGCTCTGTAGGCCGACCAAATGGGTATGTCGTCCTGGGAGGATTGAATGACATCGCCATGTCAACGTCGTCGTATTTCAGTGTGCGGACATTCCGAACGATACCCGCGCGGACATTGTAATCAACGATGTCACCGTTCGAATCGACCTTGGCGCTGAAAGTCAGGACATTTTCGGCCTCGCCATTCGTTGCGGAGTTGCCCAAACTAAGTTTTCCGTTCACGAGGGATTCTGGGAGTAGGGGTTGTGAACCATGGTGGAAGTAGAGGGATTGTATGGCACGGCGAGCACGATGGGCCAATGAATGCGTGGGCGGTAGAATGGCAGTCGGGTCTGCAACATGGATGTGGACCCAAACGTTGGAGGGGTCAATCGTGTCGCGCTCGATGGATATGCCGTCGTCGAGTTCCTGGGCCCCGTGCCCATCGATAGTATAGACAGGGAGTCGGCCAAAGTCATGCCGGATGGACTCCAACGGATCAGAGGGGTAGAGTCCGTCACGGCCGAGAACAGGTGGAGTTGCAGCTGACTTGTAAGCCGACTTGGGCCCCGCCAGAGGTACCGGGTCTGAAACGGTAAACATTACTTCCCTGAGCGATGTGATGTCCTGCCACGGAGCGAGCACACCAATGTCAACAAGGAATTGGTGCACTTGTTCCGGGCCAATATCGCCACCATACAAACGCAGAACCTTTATCATGTTGGAAGCGAGGGAAGTGTAGGAGTTTGCCTGGACTGAGCGTATCTGGACTAGGGAATCCATTAAAAAACGGATGAATAATTGATCGTCTTCGGTAAAACCCAAGTCCGCTACGGCTTTGTAGGACGGTGACTGGTTCTTCGAAGCTTGAGACCTTCTCCGCAATTTGGCGATTATTTCCTTGGCCTGCATCATAAATTGTCCGACACGAGAGCTGTCGAGATGGACCAGATGGCAGACCCGGTCGAAACGTTCGACGTGGGCGCGCGGTCTCACGAAAAATCGTTGAGATGACAGGAAGTTGAGGCTGTCTACGAGAAACATTTTTGAATACTTCATCAAATGGGAGTACACTGCGTGCAGAACTTGGCGGTCCCGATGCTTTACATTCATTAGCCGAGCCGCTTCCGTGACAGTGACAGAGGCCCAAGCTTCGACATCAGGAGCGCTGACCGATGGGTACACGCTTTTAAATCGAGCGGAAATTCCGTTGCAGATAACTTCAGTCCTTTTGCTGAACACGCGTAACTTCTCCGCAACGGATACACGCGCCATGAGCTCTTTGGTATTTGCCGGGTTTTCTTCGGAGCCACAGCGTTTGATATGGAAAATATCGATAAATTGTGGGACGGTGTAGAAGATATCGTGAGCGAGATGGGTTATTATACGCCCATCGGCCAAGAGCGTTTGGATTACATTCTGTCCTTCGCCAGGAGCCTCTCGAAGTATGACCCCAATAAGAGGTGAGTTTCCCCTGAGAAAACGGGTTTTACTTATGGCATCCCGTGGAAAGTTAAAGTAGGCTCACCAGCGAACCTCCACTAGCGCACCAGGGCCCACACCCGATGGCAGCTGAGACACACCCTCCAGATGCGCCATGGGTTGAATAGGATCCTCCTTCGTAGTGGCAGGTAGACATTGTCCTTCTAGGATAGAGTTGACAAGTTTCAGCTCAATTGCACGACGTGCTTTAGGTAGAACCATTCCAGCTCTGCGGCATCTGGAACTTCTCAAAAGCATCCGGGCAGCCTCTTGCCACTCCTTTTTAGTTGCTTTAGTAACATTCTTTGAAGATGTTGACCACGGCCGGAACTGACTTGGTGCCAAAGACGGTGGATAGGAGGGAGGGATCAAAGAAGGAACAAGCCTGCCTCGAACTCGAGGACGATGCATACGCTTGAAGTAAGTTACTGTACCGGATGAGAGCGGAAAACTGCTCCGACTCGTCACGCGACTTTATGGAAAAAATTCCCAAAAAGAGACCCAGAGACGGTACAATCATGTCGAATCACGACTATGTTTAAGCGCGTAGATAGACGACGCAAACGCCAAGAGGAAGCAGAAAGGCTCGGCCTCGACGAGGATGCGAAGGACATCTTGGGACTACACGACACTGACTCGTCCGAATCCGAGTCTGATTCGTCCAACTCGGCCTCGGCCTCCTCCTCATCTTCGACATCTCTGGATGGGCGTGGAGGACACAAACGGAAGAGAAGAGGCTCTTTACCTTCACATGACGAAGAGGAGAGCGAGAATGGGGAACTCATTACAGGAGACGAAGAGGATGAGGATGACCCTGGGACCGATCCTTCTCTGACGATTGCCTCTGCCCTCCAAAATCCCATTCGACTCATCAACCAACATCCCGAAGCATGGGCCTGCGCTTTCTGTCCAAACAAGGTTCTGAAGCATACAGCCATGGTTAAAGTTCACGAAGCTTCACGAGCACGTACGCTACAAATACAAAGCGATCATCGTGCTAATCAGCTCCCCACAGATTCACCGGCAGCGTTTAAAACGCTTACAAGAGCTCGCAAAGGACTTCAATCCAAATGATGACATTCAAAAGTTACTCGTTAGATCAACGACAAAAACCCAGCCCAAGCGAGAGGGAACGACTGTCTCGCGCAGGGCTGAGCTTCGGGTGCGTCCAAACGATGTTCTCGTTTTTTTTTACTCGGCTGAGCCATCTGCGAACATATCAGAGAGCTAAACAAGCGAAATTGAAGGAGAGGCGCAACAAGATTAAGGAAAAGAAGGCGGCAAAAACAACAGAAAATGAGGCTATTTCAGTATCTGCCTTTGATGCAAATGAAGCAGCGCGCCCTCTAAAGCGTGTCAAGATTTCGTCAAACTCAGCACGGGAATCAAGAGTTCAGAGAACTTCCCCACACGCGAAGAAAGCGGGTCTCACAAACAAATTGGCTGCGAAGAGCAGCAAAGCCATGAAATGTCACGAACCTGGAAAGAGCAAGAGGGAGCCCCGGACGGACGAGGACGCTGTGCCTGTTTAGATGTTGATCCCGAGTCGATCTTATATCGTACGGTAGTCGTTGCTCGGCAAGGCAATCTATCAAAATCTGACGGAGAATATACAAGATGGTGAGTAGAACACGGCCAAGCAAACGCAAGGTTCTAGTCTATTCTAACAATGCTTGCAACATACTATTTGTCACCGGTAAGAGTAGCCACTGGCACGTATGGTTCCATTGCGTGCATGGGTATATTTTCTAACGTAAGTGACCAGGTTTTGCTTGGCTCTGCCCCGCGCTGCCATAAAAATCGTGACACGCGTCTCTTTATAAAAGTTGACCAGCGTAGTAGTTTGGGTTTCAAAGCTTACAGTATCATGGGCATTGGTTGATGGAGCATACGTAAATTGAAGGACGTTGGCGTCATGCTGGAGCGCCTGAGTTGTGAACACGTAGGTGGCCCGTCGAGAACCAATATGCGTGCTACCAGTCACATACATTCCTCAAAGGTAGAGAATAATGGCATAATGATCCTCAGTAAGAATGGAAGTACGAGTAGTCGCGTATCCTCAAGGCGTAACCAAAACCAGGAAGATGCGACACCAGCGTACAAACACATACTATATAGAGCGGTGATACATACCCTAATAACACTACAGCAAAAATGCATGAACATCCAGTAGTCCATTTGTCTGGCGCTATGTGGTTTGAAGCAGACGCTCTGTTGCATCGAGAACCTGAATGTACGTGAGACAACAATATGGGTCAAGTCTGGGGTAGCGTCACCTGTTGAATATCAGGTCGCTCCTGAGGGTTGACTTTCAACATAGTGTCAATAAGCGTCTTCAGTCCCTGGGAATAATTTGACGCTGGATGTTTGTACTGCGCGTTGAGCACAGCCATGGCGATTGAACCACCTTGTTCTGTTGTTTGCGTATTCTCGAAGGGGGAGCGCAAATGTGCGAGAGCGAACAAGACGCAGCCCAACGACTATACAATGCGGAACGCATGAGTGGGAGAAGTTTCGAGGAACAGGCAACGTACCCAGATGTCTACTTTCTCATCAAGACTCGTTCCTGTTTTGACATCGAATAGTTCGGGCGCGCGGTATGCCATGGTGCTGTGTTCAGCAGCGATGTCCTGCTGTACCAAGGCTTGCGAACGATCCTCGATTGGTATCCGTGCTTTCATGCAACTACCGAAGTCCATCAGGATCGGTGTCACGTCATCGTCCGCGATCATGATGTTCCTACTCACCCCGTAACTACGGCGTCAACTGACAAGTAAGTAGGCCACTTACCCTGGCTTTAGGTCACGATGCGCATAAGGAACAAGCTCGCCCGAACCATCATCTTGTTCATCGTCAAAGATAACATCATCGTCATTAAAGTGGGAGGCACTCCTTGTTACCAGGGGTACACTTGCGGCATCATTCGTGCTGGGCCCAGGTTCATACGAGTACCCGCCTTCTGCATCGCCCTCCGGGTGGGGGAACATTTCGTTTTCTTCATGGCCATCACCCATCGTTGGACCTGGAGGGGCCTGATTCGACGAAGAACCGGAAGATGGTTTCGGAGAGCGGTAGGTGTGCATGGCACGGACAGCTTCACAAGTACCCTTGAAAAAGCGCAGAATGCGTCGCTCAGGAAAACGTTCGCCTGTTTGTGTGTATGTATTTATCGCATCTTGTAAATTTCCGCGCTGCACAGCAAGTCAGAACAAGGCAAAGATGGAACGCGACGCGAAAGGGTGGACCTTGTAGATCGGGAGGAAGAGATAGACAATTTTGCCCTCGTCATCTGAATCTTGCAGCACCGCCGAATCCTGCAGAGGGTCAAACCTAGTGGTCATGAAGATGCATCCTACGCACATATAATCGAATGATATTAGGGTGTCTGAAATACGGATGGGTAAACTGGCACAGTTGAATGAGAATTGAAGACGTACTTGAATCTCCGGTACGCTGAGACTTCGCGCATAACTGCTTCAACACCGTCGGCACCAGTCGGACATGGGATTTTTTTCAGGGCAAACTCTTTCTGAGATAACGCGCTCTGCGTCAGCCGTTTTGAGACCACGTAGCCGCACGACAATACGCTCACCCCGCTAATCTCGTCCTGCGCAAGGTAGACGTAAGAAAATCCCCCTTCTCCTAGGACTTTTACGATCTTAACTGGTAAATTCGTCAATTTGCTGGTTTTAATCATGCATGACGGAGATACGCACACATCCGACCATTGATTTTAAGTCTGCTTTCTGGCCGACACAAGCAGCCAGAGACGGCAGAAAGTAGATCACTTGCGTGGTACTTGATATTTTCGAATGCATGATGAAGTGACGGAGGCAATGAGTCCATGACTAGTAATGTGTGAGTGAAGGCGCAACGATTCGGGTCGAAGGTGGTAACGACACCACCACGTGACCTATGGCTTGAGCGCATAGCAGTGACGAAATTGGATGCGCCACACACTCTTTTGACCCGCATTGCTGAATCGAATCAGAGTATGCAGCTACAACTACTACAGTAGATGCACCATAAAGAATGCAACGCGTGTGATTTTACAGCACTGGGCTAACAGACCATTGCAAACGTCGTCAGTTATATATAGTGTTCTGGAAGTCTGTGTTGTACGTCATATTGTGTGTACTCAAGTATTGTACTAAGGGTCAATACCCCATTTAGAGATCTCAGACTAACATAACGTCGGAACTTGCCCCAAAAAAATCCATCAACCTAGATATCTCCGTGCTCCATGTTCACTATGACATGCTTGGGGAACTGGGTACGGATATGAATTGACTGAAGGATCTACCATGACTGAGAAAGGTAGCGTCATGGTAAAGGTCAGGGTCGGGCGTCTCGAAGAGAACACTGTACGTACTGAATACCTACCAACTTAACAATTGTTATCATGCAGGTCTCTGCAACTTCCCCGACGATTTTGCATGATCCATCCCAAGCCCAATTCGAGGCCATGTCGGAGCTGCCTTCCGAATCAACATCGTTTCCAGTGGCGAATCCTACGCGCTCCTTTTGGACCGACGCCACACCTGGCGTCAACCGCCTCGCTCGTACAGGTAGCACTGGTCCTCTCACGGTCGATGCGGACATCTGTATCATTGGGTCGGGTATTACGGGTGTTTCGGTCGCGTACCATCTTTCCAAGTTGTTTGGGGACGATACATCACTGGGCAAGCTGAGCATCGTTATCCTGGAGGCGCGGGATTTCTGTTAGCACCTCTTGCCATGTGTTTCTCTTCTGAACGCTGATATCCCTTTACCACTCAGGCTCTGGCGCAACAGGTAACTTTTCATCACCTAAAATTGCCGGCTATGACACGTTCTCATATTTCAGGTCGCAATGGTGGACACCTGACGGCCCATAATTTTATTGGTTTCCAGAAAGACGTCGATGAATGGGGCATCTTTGAAGCTATCAAGGCTGTGCACATAGAAGTGCACGTCGTCGATGCAATTACCTCTATAGTGAAGGGTGCTGGGATAGAGAATGAGGTAGACCTAGTCGAAGGGGTACGCACGGTGCTATTCTTTACAAAGGAGGAACAAGCGGAGGCACACGACGAGTACGAAGCCGCAAAGGCGGCAGGAATGAACGTGTCCTCTGCGGAGTGGCTCACTGAGAGCGAAGTCGAGGAGGTACGTCGGTCACTTCCCCCATTTGTGTCTCCTCACAAGATGGCTACGGCAGACATATGGAGCCCGCTATCCGGCGGTACGCATCCCAGGAAATACGATATGGCCTCTCAAGCTCGTCACCCACTTGTTCGAACTCGCGCAGAACGCCTCACCTACAGTTTCCTTGAAGTTGCACACGCACACGCAAGTGTCAGCGGTCGAACCAGTCACGGAGGGCGGCGACGGGCGACGATGGAAGATTGAGACGCCTCGAGGTTCGGTGCGATGCACGCATGTTGTACATGCGACGAACGCATATTCACCCGCTCTACTCCCGCAACTCTCTGGTCGCACCACCATTGTGCCGACCCGCGGGCAGGCCATCGCAATCCGCGCTGCGGTACCAGCACGCGAGCTCACGTTGTCTGCTTTTACGGCCAATTACCAGTTGGAGTACTGGTTTGTACGTCCCGGTTCAGCACCCACGGAGCGCCCGCTTGTCATCCTCGGTGGCGCGCGCTTTACCCAAGGCAGTTTGCCGAGTGCTACGACGGACGATTCTATGGTGGACCCAGCCGTTGGGAGACGGCTGAGGGAGATCCTCTCGGAGGTGTTCCCTGGGAAATTTGAGAAAGGCGCAGAGCCGGAGATGGAATGGGTACGTCCTTATAAGTACTTGCTAGTGGTGGTCATTCCTTTTCTTTTCTCATTCTCGGCCAGACAGGCATCATGGGCTATACCAAACTTGGAGATCCGTTGGTGCGTCCCTGTTTGGTTTGGTATTCTGGATCCTCGCTTAGCTGCATCTCCTTGACCATAGGTTGGGCCCGTACTAGACAAGTTCGAACTTGGGGGTGTGCCATTAGAAGGCCAGTACGTCGCCGCTGGGTTCTCAGGTCACGGCATGCCGCGTGCTTTTGGCTGGTTCGTGCTCTCTCCTCTCCTCTCCCTGTTGATAATGATGACCAGAGACCTCAGCGCGGACATCGTGGCGCGGATGATCGCATCCAAGATTACAGGCCAAGAATGGGAGATACCACCGTGGTTTCCATTGCATTATCTCACAAGCCTGGAACATTCCCAGCATATACAACATAGCCACTAGGACTAGTAGCGGGCCGTGTGTAACATTTATTGTCAAGGATGTTATGGGGGAGAACTTTGGTATCGTTCAGCCCTCTGGTGAGACCTTGAAAGCAACATTCCGAATCCCGACGTGACATTGGTGTATTCCCAACACGTTGTCCTCAGTCACTGTGACAACTTTGCAGTTTGCAGTTGACCAGATGGTGCAACTCGAGATCTACTTAGCCTGAGGATCTTTCTTTACCACCGAGTGATCTGCGCGCGTGCTATGCAAGCAAGGCAAACACCGCTACACTTCATCATGCCCTGTAAGAATGAGTCGAAGGATCCCTGTAGACGACTCGGAGACAGGAAGCGGCTACGTGCATCGAACCTCTGTCTCTTCCTTCCGTTGCCCTAAAGTCAATACAAAACATCTCGCACGAACATACAAACCAGGAGGCTAATCGACGCAACCCAACTCTTTGTCTCTCTTCGCCCTTCTCCAGTCTTGCCTCTCCACGTCGGTCAGCGCCCACCACCCTTCCACATCATCCTCCAGCTCCATCTCCCACTTTTCCTCCAACTCGAGCATCTTCTTGCTCTTCTTTGGCGGCGGGGGCCGTGGTGGCGGTGGCGGTGGGGTACGCCGGGTGACGTGCAGCGGTGCGATGCGACGAAGCGCCGATTTGGTCGTCTTGGCGAGGGGAGACGGCGCGATGGGAGAAGAGGAAACCGAAAACGGTGCGCTGGGATGTGAAGCGGCACGCCTGATCAGCTCCCGCATGGGAGTCTTGTGGTCCAGTTTACTGAGAGTGTAACGCAATTTTTTCGGCGCGACCATTTCTCTCGTAGGGGGGCTCAGTTTCGGTCGGTCATCGCCCTGAGCGGAAGTATTGGGCTGTATATTCTCCTAGGTCTTATCAGTGATGGGGACTACAAAATTTATAGGCAAGCATACCTTGAGAGGCGCAGGAGTCTTAGGTTCGACCAGGTGGTACCCAGACGTAAGATGATCGTTAGTGAGAGAGGTGGATGCAAGTTCGGTTTGGTGTCGATCTCTCCTAGATTCTTCTTGTTCCTCCTCACCTGCGGCGACCCGTTTGCAACGAGAGCCAATGTTCACCATATTGCTATTGTCTTCGCCTTGTGCCTTTCGCTTCCCGTTGCGAGTCTTTGTCGGCTTCCTCTTTGGGGCAAGTATCAGTTCGTCGTCTCCATCAGACGTCTGTTGGGGAGACTCGTATACATCCTCATCCTCAACAGGCTGCGCAGGCCGTCCTACAGGGAAGGAAGACACAGCCAGAGCATCATTCCTAGATTCAGGGCCATTGTTGTCCTGCTCACTGTCGTCCATCCTGCCTGCCTTCATCTTTATACGCGGCTTCTTGCGCGGCGACGTGATAACAACCTCTACGACGGACTTCTTCTTGGGTTTACTGGTCCCCCTTCTCTCTGGCCGGGGACTTGCGATATCGTCACTCCTCTCTGCGGCTTTCGAGCCCTTGGGTTTCTTGCTTGACTTCTTCACAAACCGTTCGTCCTCATCGTTTTCGTGCGAGTTCAGATTCTCGTGCAAGTCCATGCTAGATGCATCGTAAGAACCTCCCGTAGGAGGTGGCGGGGGATTTGGTGGAGGTGATGCCATCCTGGCTTGTGCGGTGGGGGAACGATTCAGATTAGCAAGGTCATCTGTCGGCGTCTGGAGACGATTGGGGCGTTTCCGCTTCCTTCGATCTACTTGACTCCCCTGAAGTGGAGAACTAGAAATTTCATCAAGGGGAGGGGTTGAGTTGACTGCTACGCTTGTAGGAAACGGATCGGAAGCAGGCAACAGCGGGCTTGAGCTGGGCCCAGGGACTGTCAGAGGGTCAGAGGGCAGTTGCGGGTTGTTCCTAACCGGATTGACACTTTTCACTAGACGAGGTTTCGGTCTTTCTCTCGGATTTTTAGCAGGAGTTATGGGAAGGTCGTCATCTGTAACGTCGATAACATCTTCCGGGTACTGCGTGGACTGCTTGGCGGCTTTGCGAGTGCGCATCTTGGCACGCTCGGCAATGTCCTGGGAGAAGATGTCTAAATCAGGGACAGTTACTTCCCTAGTGTTTATGATCCCAGTTGGATCGGAATGAGCTGCAACTGTACGTTGTTCCGAGTGGTTAAATGTCGGCGTGTGGGAAAGAATAGGGTCGCTTGTGGAAGTGTTCACGGCAGCTGGGTCGACACCAGCGCGATTGAATATCGGTCTGGGGCGTGGCCTAGAGCCTCTCTTACTCGAGGATTCCGAGATTGTAGAAAACTCGGTCTGAGGGGGAGGCGGGAAAGATGAAATTGTTGTGGGAGCCGCGGGAACAGTTTCAAGCGACGAAATGTGAGAGGTTTTCTCAGCAGTTATCGATGTGAATGCATTTATGCTAGAGATAAAAGCTTCTGATGGTGACATGAGGAAAAGGCATGTCACTGGCACGAGGCTAACTAGTAGCTAGAAGGGTGCGCACCTGGGAGAATTGGAGAGACAGGTCTGACAGGACTACCGCCATCAAGTTGTGAGCTAGACTGGTCTTCCTCTTCGCTATCTTGAATTATCCAGTCATTCTGACCATTTTCCATCGTTATAGAAGACGCCGCGATCGTGACGCGACGCGACAAAATCAATTGAATGCGTATGAAATATCACGTGAGGGTGTTAAGACGCCCAAAATTGTAATTTCGTAGAGCCCTTCATGTCTCTTCCAAACTCACCCATCCCGTCGCCTACTTCAACCCCACCACCAAAGTCGAAACATTCGAGCAAGGCATCTCCATCTCCCCTACGTCCCAACTCTACACCACAACTATCTGGCTCTCAGAGGCATACTCCTTTACCGTCTGCGTCCCCACGGCAAGTTGCTGGTTCATTAACTTCTCCATCGACCCCTCCTCTCGAACGCTCAAAGACAAGAGCGAGAGACTTACTACGCAAGCACTATGGACTAAATGTGACACCTCCACCCCCGTCTGGTCAACCCATGGATCCAATGGACCTAGGTGGGTGCCCGGACAAATAAATCCCGCACGGCGCTAACAGGGTCATAGACTCGCCAGCCTTTGATGCGAAGGCATATTACGACCAGCTTATTACCACAGCATCTCTCACGACGCTTTTGAAGAGAGAGAATGAGCTGCTTAAAGGTGAGTCTTTGAGCGTTAATGACGCATACAACCGCCTCATGGCCCTGGCTATCCAGAGATGAGAGAACTAGATGGCGAACGTCAATCTCTAGTCTATGAAAATCATAATGAGCTTATAGATGCTACTGATACTATCTCTGCGGTATGCGGATTGATCCCACACTACTTTTAAACTTACTCTGACCCATGATAGATGAGGCATCGAGCCGAATCGCTCGATACAGATCTGGAACGTCTCAGTGAAGCATTCTCTGAAATATCTCGTCTAAGCACCGAGATTGCCATTGATAACTCTACTTCGTCGCGTTGACGTGTGCTAGCCTTCCTATATACTCATGTGGAACACTGATTAGGTCCATGCGCCTGGCCGATTAACTTAATTTAGCGAGGTCATTCCTGCCAACGGGATTTGTCTGCAGTGCCATTCCGGAGACTAATTGCCGCAACCTGTTTTTGCTTTACTCATCGACTGGGAACCTGGTTTTTAGCTAGACACGTACCTTATTTGCTCGTCACAATAATCACGAATCTCTTGGTAATGTTTCAAGCGATATCGATGGTGCATTGCCACCAACATGATGCAAGTAGCTGCCATTGCTGCGACAATTTCTCTAATGATTGAAGACATCCACGAAGCAAACGGAGAACATACCCAGGACAACCGCGAGCGTGGTCACTGCATATTGCCACAGAGCAACTTCGAAAGGTTCTTCAGGTGGACTGGAGCAAACATTTTGGTGGCAATTATACTGGATATTTACCTCAGTTCGAAAGCTTTCGAGAAACATACAAACACACTGATTGGCAATCCCGGTGATATTGGCACTGTTGCCCGACCAACCGCAATCGCTCACAAACTTGGGTCGCTGTGCTGCAGAAAAACTGTGCGGTTTGGCAATTGTCGCGTACGATAGTGTTCTTGAATCCTAGTCCGGTATCGGTATACGTGCTGAGCTCAAATATACAAGGTTCCTTCTCGGTCAAATTGGCATAGCTTCGAGAAAACTTAAACATTATCGCCAACGAACGCGATAGAGTGCTTACGTGCAGACGGAACGGAGGCATATGGAGCCGTTGGAATTGTTATAGTCAGCCAGCCCGGCGGTATACGATGGTGTGCACTGGTCATCGCGATTGAACTGACATGGCTGACCGACAGCACCAAGCGGGTGGCAAGTGTCGCCCTCATCTGGGCAGAAGCTCCCCGCAGGACACAATGTTGGTGGTGTCTGACCCGCGCGATATCCGAATGGAAACTCTTCGCGCCGGCACTGGCGTGGGAGGCAGGTACCATTGGTCGTCCCTGAACAAAATGTCTGGGCATCACAGTCACTTGTAAATCTCCTTGTGCGAGGGTCGAGACGGTTGGCAGAACTTGAGCACGGCTTCCTAAGAGTAGTTGACGAAGGTTCAGACGTTGTGGCAAGAGATGCGAACATTCGCCCCGGATACACGAGAAGGAGCACCCAACTTAGCAGGCGCATGGTTGAGGAATACTAGCTGGATATATTCCGGATGGTATAGATACAAGAATACAGATTTCGACCAGGCGACAACGGAAGCTATTATGATCTACTTGGTTATCTACGTAATTGTCCCAAAGGTAAACTGGTTAAAGCACGTTACCAGCGTCGCGGTCAAGACCAGTAGTTGGTTTCCATGCTGTAGTTCTATAATGGCAGTCAATATTTGCGTAGACCAGTGGCCAATGGACGTGCTTCGCACACCTGGTTCGGAGTCTTCGGAGTCCCGGACCCGGGAGAGAGAGGAGGTCACGTGGACTCGCCTAGGTGGCCGTACCGCTTCAGTACCGCTTCGCTTCTCGACACCAACTCGACGCATTATAACGTAGATTGACAACTCAGCAGACTTTCAGACTCGCAGACATCTGCAACCCACCGACGTGATGATATGCTCGTCAGGCCTTTCATCAGATGACGAGTCATCTACCAATGAACGAAAATTGATTCAAGTTGTCACTGAACATGCCAGTGCGGCCCCAACTTAATAAAACTTTGTCGGCTAAGACTTGGAACACGCCCCCCTCCCCTTTGTGCTTAACTTCGACCTAACTGTCATGTCTGGCTCCACCTCAAGTGTCCATCTACTCGTTCTCATTCACGGAATGTGGGGAAGCCCATCAAATCTTGCTTCCATGCACCGCATCATTAAGCAACGTATCAACGAATCATTAAAAGATTCGAATGGGGCAGGACTCCATGTAATGCTTTCCGAGACCAACAAGGATGAGAGTACCTATGACGGCATAGACTGGGGAGGAGAACGGGTGGCTACTGAGGTGAGTGATCTACCTAAAGTTGACGACCCATCTCCTAGTAAGCGCTCAAGTACAGATCTTTCAAGAAAAGGAGAAATTAGAAAGGCAGGGTAAGAGGGTGACTCGGTTTTCCATCACAGGATATAGCCTGGGGGGCTTGCTCGCACGTTATGTTGTCGGGTGAGCATTGTCATTCACTTTGCCCTTATCATTAAATGTTTATGCCCGACCTTGCGCTGCATATAGTATCCTCTACCAGCGGGAGTTCTTCTCTACTGTCACTCCCATAAATTTCAATACCATGGCAACGCCCCACATCGGGCTTCTGCTCTACCCTTCGCTTCTTTCAAGATTGAATTCATTCATCGTGCCTAGATTCCTCAGTAGAACAGGAGAGCAGCTTTATGGTGTAGATATATGGTCCAAGACTGGGAAGTCCCTGCTCGAAGTCATGGCAGACCCAGGCAAGGAGCGTTTTGGCTTCATCCATACAGGCCAATTGATCTCCCTGCCTAGAGCATGTGTTCTACCAAGGTCTCAAATTGTTCCCCAATATTCGGATCTACGCAAACGCGTCAATCCTTTCCATCACTATTCACGTCTGGCAACCTAATTTGGTACCATACAGTATCAATGATTTTACGGTCCCGTACATGACTGCATTTGTGGATGGAAAGGACCCGTTCATCAATCACACCACTAGCGGCCTTGCGGTGTGCGCTGCCTCACCTGTCACGTCACTCAACATGTTAACTTTCCTTCTAGCGTCTACGACGACACCTACTATCCGATCATAAAATCTTTTGATATACCTGATACGGCACCACCCAAATGCGAAAAGACCCACCCATTCACCTGGATGTGGTTCAAATCCTACAGGCCCCCACTTCCCCCTCGCTTGCAGGCCCCATTTCCATTTAACATAGTATGTATCTATATGAGCATTCCGCAGACGAGGTAATGAGGTGTTCAATTGATCCGCATATAGGCTTCGCTTGTCCTTCTTCCTGTTCTCCTTCCAACTGTGATCACTCTTGTGATTATCAGGCTTTCCATCTCATCTCATTATTCTCACTCGCGCATCAAGCTACTCGAGTCTGAGGACGCGTCCGCTACGCAGCGACTTATCCATGTCGTTGGACAGCTTGAGCGCGAAGTGGAAGACATCGTCGTGGATATCGTCGATAGTCCTACTAGCCCAGTGCTCTCAAAGGAAACCTTACGGATTTCAAAGCAGAGCCCGCGCATTACCCCGGCTCAAAGAAGGATGGTAGTTGCTCTGAATGCGCTTCCACAACTGAAGAAGGAACTCGCATACATCCCTGACGTGCGCAACTCACACGCGGTGATTATTGCACGCGATATCAAGTACTTCAAGTCTCACAAGATCGGAGAGGGTGTATTAAGGCACTGGGCCGATGCATTTGTTATATGAACGATCATCTACTTGGTGGAGGTAATTCTTGGATTCAGGCTAAAACGACTGTTGCTTCCCGTATAGTCACAGTTGTCCACCAGGGGACATCCAAGCGATGCTGGGATGTCCCCTGGTGGACAACCGTGAATCTTTTAGGTCAATTAATACCTTTTATGTTATTTAGTTATAGATCCACGCCTTCATAGGACATGATCGAAGCACCCGTTGTTTACCCTGGCTCAATCGCATGCACAGTAGTAATGCTCTGTTTATGTTTTGAACATGCTCAGAGTATTATGGTGAAAATATAGGCTGGGCGGGAATAAGAACGATCGAACGGCAGAATTTGATGCGTGAAATCGTCATGTTCGGTCCTCAGGCTATTTGACTATGAGTCGTAACTAAAATTGGAGCATCGTACCTCATGTATGGAGGCGTGGCGTGGGGAGGCGTTCCCGAGGCGCTGCTGCCCGGCGTGGGCGAGCTCGGTCAGTAAGTGAGGCAGCGCCACGCTCTCTAACCGTTATCCATGCGGCCATTCCGCCTTTGGACTCTGCGCGCCCCTTCCAACCTCTTCTCCCAACGCCCCACATTTTGCGGGGATGGTAGTTCGATGATACGTTTATCCCTAGATATCCCTTGCCCCTCATGAGACCTGGTGTGCACAGCAACTACATAAATCGACTTCTATGATTGCCAAAGCTGTTGATAAGAAGTAATGACACAAGTTGTACAATGCATTGTTGGGGTAGTGGTAACCTGGATCGTTGCCACTGAGTATCACATGACTCGATCCGCCCCGGGTTCGATTCCCGGACAATGCAACTTTTTTGGGTAGTTTGCTGCTGTGGGGTTGTGGGATAGCAGGCAGGAATTTTTGGCACTGCCATTGGAAAGTGTCATATTTGCTTTTTATCGTTAACATGGATCGCCCACTGAAACAACAGGCCTTCCAACAGCCGGCCCGTAGTAACCGAGCAGCTGTTATTAGACGGACTGCCCAAGTTGACGCTTAGTTGTCACAACGACATGCCTGTCAACCTTAGCCTCCGTCTTGCAATTGTTCTCAGTATTTTTGCGTCACTTGTCTATGTGCTATTCTATATTCGCGACATTCAGCGTTCTCCACAGCAAATTTCTCCTTCTTGGAATGCACCTGTCAGTGATAACCGCATAACCCGCTCTACCCGGATCGTAGCGGTTGGAGATTTGCACGGGGACATTGGAAACGCGCAGAAAGTGCTTGAGATGGCACGAGTTGTTGACTCGGACGGCAGGTGGTCAGGTGAAGTGGACATCTTCGTGCAGACGGGAGACATCATTGATCGGTGTGTATTCTGGTATCGACATACACTGCGCATCTCTGACTCACGGGCCAAGGGGTGACGACACCATCCGACTGTTTGATTGGATGGAAGATCTACGGTCCCAGGCGCTGGGCGCTGGTGGACGAATGTTATCCCACCTAGGCAATCATGAATGGATGAATGCCATTGGTCAGTACGTCGTCCAGGGCATATACCTTTGTTAATCTCTCTCCGGATATATAGGCGACTGGAGGTGCGTTATCGACGTAGGCATATAGACCATGTATGAACGGATCCGTACAGATACGTTCCCGAGGGCGAGATCAAGACCTTTGGCGGAGTTGCCCCACGCCAGCGGATGCTCTCAACTGGCCGCATTGGACGTGCTTGGGCCACGAATTACACCGTCACATCTCGTCTTCCGCTTCACCCGTCCTTTGGTGAACCAAACGATGACTTTCCTCCTCTCCCCGGATCCGTTACTGGTCGCTTGTCTGCTCCACTCTCTCACGCTGCTTATTCCTTCGTACACGGGGGCCTCGCACTCAGTTATCCGCAACTCTTGCCGTTTCCGTCGTCCATAAACGAAATTGGACGCTCGCTTCTCTACAAACTGCAGCATCGCGCACAACCGCCACCGCACCCACCACATCCATACCCTGGTTTACCATCTAGTGCGACACAAGAAGAGGAGACGATGTATGGATCAGATGGCCCTCTATGGTATCGTGGATGGGCACTGAACAGCGAGGAGGTGGTGTGTCGGGATGTGGATTCAGTACTAGAAAAGACTGGAACGAGGAGAATGATAATGGGCCACACACCAGACTTCGAGGCGCGTAAGATTTCCTTAGGCATATAGTGAGGGTTAACACACCTTACAGAAAATCATGTCGCGTTGCAACGGCAAAATCATTATCATTGACACTGGTGAGCGTCTACGCGACGACTGCACGGCATGGAGGCTAATGGATGGGCACAGGAATTTCACACGCGTATGGAGGCGTGTTGTCAGCCTTAAGTATAGAATATGCCCTAAAGCCTGTTTCCTCCTCGGAGAAAAAGTGGAGTGAACAGGAAATTGTGAAGGCTATATACCCAGATCACTCCGTGATTCTGGTAGATGAGCAACGAGATGTTTTTAGTGATATTTAGAGTGCGTATCACACCATTTGTTTTTGTCTGTGTAAAGTGCGAATCGAACTTAACTTAATTATTAACTTGGTTACCCCTCATCTACTACACGAGCTCGTTTGTCCGAGGGTATCCACTTGACCATGGGTGCGTAATACTACGATGTAAAAGATCCTCCGGATCTCATATTGCGGCGTGCTCCAGGCAGGGCCTTGACGTTTGGGCCATGGAACACTCTCCTTCGTTCCTCCCTGGCATGAATCTGTCTGTCTTCAGACTAAGCTCTAAGTTTTGCATTCTTTTGAATAATCATTGGCGTGGTGACACGCTACCCATGGCAGCCTATCGGATCATAGTCCGATTCCTCTTTCTATCCATCAGCGGAGTTGTGGCGCTGCGAGCAAACTTTCGCGGCTCGCACGTTATTTGTGACTGCTTAGACACGACCGTCAGGTCGGCCTGGAAGATAACACCATCACCTTTTAACTTTCTTGACTCTCTACTAGCTGATTAGCATGCTCGAAGGAAGATGTTTCTTTCTATCCCCGGTCATCCGCGATGACGTCACGAATATTTTTTCCAGGTCCGCTCCATTTCCGATACTTCCGATACTCATTCCCCGCCCAGCGGGCCAGCCTAGTCTAGGTCTGTTTGTATAAATTTGGACGGAGCCTCTCCTATGCCCCTCGCACAAGATGTTTAAACTTTTCTCCAGTGCCCGTGCCCCAACAGACTGTTCCACCAGTAGTTTGTCTGTAGAGACCATCCCTGGTGGTCCGTCACCCGACACGTCTATCTCCCCTCACAACACGCAACACCAGGCCGTGGTTTCGGAAGCGGCGGAGGACGTAGGTGTAGATTCTCAAACAAGCAACACTCAGCACGTCGTCACCGCGAACGAACCTACCCCCCTAAGGAGCTCCAACTCCAAACTCAGCCCTGTTATCACAACGGCCCCTAATTCCAATACCATGCCCAAGAAGGCGAACGAAGGCTCAGCAAACCATCATGATTCCCATAGGCGTCCCTCTGATGCCACCCTCACTGCCGCTGCAAAAGAGGGAGCTGAATTGAGGCCCTCGGCGTCCGTCACTTCCCGCCGCACAAATCGCAGCGCGGCCGTCAGCAACGTGAACGGCAGCGCATTCGCCAATGGCGCAGCCACCGCGGCGAATGGGCCCCCTGACGTAGACCCGAGCCTGCATCTTCGTGCAGCGAGCGCTGAGGACGAACTCAAGCCGCGAGAGAAAGCTGCCATCAAAAAGGAAGACCGTGTGTATTTTATTTATTTTTGCTACTGCGCTGTTTATTCGGGAGTTGCGCTGACGCAATGCGTGGGGTGCGGTTACAGATGGTATGGGTCGGAGGCTGTCAAAAATCATAAAGAGCGAAGCCAAGGCGGAGAAAGCTGCTCTTCACGTAGCGCTCAAAGAACTAGCGGAGATCCAGAAACTCCAAAAAGAGTCTATCAAGGTAAAAAGCCGCCAAGATCATCGGTTTCTTCCTACTACCCGGCGGATCCCTCGAGTTTTTTTTTAACCGTGCTAACTGTTCTGTTTTTTTTAGGAGGAGGCAATGTCCCACACTAAGCACTCGCGCGCGTTGAGCGACGCTCGTAAGGCAGAAATGGATCTGCTCGTTGCGCGTACGGCAAGTGAACGTGAACAGGCGAGTCTACGCGCCGCGGGAGAGGTGCTTGAGGTCAGCCGCAAGCACGCACGCGAGACGACCGAGATGCTCCGCGAGAAGATGGAGGAGGTTGAACGTCTGAGGGTGTACAAGCAGGTGGACGACAGGGAACGTGCCGTCAAGGTGAAGAGCCTCGTTGGGGAGGTAAGCGTTCTATTACCGATGCGAGGATAAATCCGTAACTACTCACGGGCTCGGGTGCTTCGGACGGTGCAGGACAAAAAGCTCCGTAAAAGAAGTCTAGGATCTAAATAATGATCGTACGGTATTTTCAGGACTTCCATAACTTTAGTTGCCGTCGTCGTTGCTTCTCCACTCCAACTATTTTGCAGAATCGATTATGCGCTCCGCACAGGCGCATGTATTCTAGTGTACATTTTGGTACTATATATATATTATACACCCTTCCCTAGTGATGGTCAGGAGATGTAAGAAGCGGGCGTTCCTCTCCGAACGATCGCTCTTTGTACTTGCGCACCAATCGTGATGTGAGGGCGCCGCCACCCAACATCACTACCTCTTC
>QLPA01001252.1:0-14327 GCA_003313945.1 Lactifluus pinguis
CACTCGGACTTGTGGTGAGAGAAGACGATAGGGCGGCCACCCTGCTGGCGGGCTGCGATGAATGATTGTATCCTTTGTTGTGCATCTTCGTCTTCGTCTGAGATATCCCCAGTGATGGAAAGGTTGTGTAGAGAGGGGAGTATTTCGGAAGCTGATTCTCCCGTGAGCCCATGCAATAGCGCTGAGATAGACGACTCTAGCGTGGCAGATATGTCCAGACTCTGGACAGAGCTGAGAGATTGAAAAAGTTGGGACCATAGTGTAGAATCTATCCCGACTGGTTGGATCCCTTGCGAAGAATCCGAGCGGTCGTAGTGTTTGATGTCGAGTGACTCGACGTTAGCGAGGAAGGGAAGAAGAGCCCTCATCATGCTGCGTATCTCTGCTACAGAAATGACTCGCTCATCAAACCTATCGCGCTCGATACACCATGAGAGAGAATTCGCGGAATGACAAAGTGTATTTGATGTCAAAGAGATACCCGACCGGCAACCCAGATTGAAATTCAACGTCAGACTAGATGACCTGAACGTGTTTAGGTGGCCAATGAACCGAAAGGTTTGGGACATGTCAAAGACAAGCTGATGAGATAAGGTTATGCGGAAGTCATTGAGCAGAGGAGCATCCATCCGGGCTGCGAGGATTTCAAAGTACTCGCTGATACCTCTGAATTCCAACCGAGTGAGAGCAGGGAGAACAAACCGGCTCGGCGGTGCTGAAGTTCGGATTCCTCGTCGGGGTTGACGTGTGAAGGAGTCGAAATAGATAATAAGGGATTTGAGCTTTGGCAACGCAGAAAGGGATGTGGCCATTTTCTTGGGTGGGATGTACCCGGGATCAGGTATATCGGAAAGGCGAAGTGAGGTGAGGTTGCTTGTAGTTGAGAGGAATCGTGGCAACGACGGAAATGAGACTTCCTGGAGATCGAGATATTGAAGAGACGGTGCGGATCCATTCAAGAATGTTTCGGGAATTTGAATGGGATCGTAATTCCCTCTATATGACTCAAGGGTAAAAGATCTCAATGCTGGAAAGGGTTCCTGCAACGCTTGGACAAGTCCTCCCCATATGAAATCCGGCGGTGAATTATCGATATCAATTTGGCGTACCCGATCACGGTGCTTCAATGCGGCAACGACGGTGTCCAAGATGCTGTCCACGTAGAGGCTGTGGTCGTCCCATTCCACCGAATTATGGTCGTAGTAGACTTGGATAACGAGAGGAAATTCTGGCCATACATCCAACAGCTTCCTCACAGGCGATGACTCTGTACAAAACAGCTGCAGATTGAGACGGATAGGCGATTCGAAAATGAGGTATCGCCAGCGTTGGCATACGTGTACCAGCTTCTCCCAACTCCACGCAGGTTCATCATTTTCGTATTTGCTGACGAGACCTTGATAAAAATCGAATATGTCTAGAAGGACAATGTCGGGGAGAGATCCGATTGTTACGCGTTGGAACGCCTGACCTACAACATACAACTCAACCTCAGCAATCATGATGGTTATTGTTAATGAGTCTTACCCAGTCCTTGTTGATTCAGAATTCGCGGTTTTTTTCGTTGACGTGCAACAATGCTCTTGCTGTTTGAGTCTGTGGATCGGCTATCCATTCCCGTTAAAGAGTTGAGCGGTTGACCAGCTAGCTACCGTAAAGCGGGAACAACGCGTGTCACGTGGTTCTCCGATGTTTCAGTCTCCGACTCGGACTCGGCCCAAGTGGCTGGAATGCAAACGTCAACCCGTCGACACGTCAACTGACAGTTGAACACACAGATTGCAATCGTCCGAGACAACGTCGTCTAAGTTCCCTACCGGTTTATCCAGTCCATTCCAGACTTAGCATGTGGAGACTCGCTACGGTATTTTCCTTTGTTCTCGTCGCACCCAACCCTAACTTAGGTATATCACGGTGATCACGGACATATCACGCGTGGACGCAGAGCGCGGAAATACACGAGCTCACTGCGAATGAGGAGCGACACTGGAGGAGTACATAATGCGACGTGAGGTCCTTTCCACCCTCTCTGCCAATGGGCGACTCGAGCTACAGTGCGATGCTCTGACAGCCACCTCATCCTTTTTTACAAAGCTCAACATTCGCTGTCTTCGCACGTTCGCTAGAGCACTTGCCCGCTGGCCTCGAGCTCGACAATGAGAATATCGACATATCCCCATAATCAGCAACGTGAACGTCTTCTTCATCCCGCGCGAGGACTCCGAGTTCGAGGTCGAGCCCGACGTGACGATAGCAGGGCCCGCCGCCATTATGTCTTCCTCATCCGCTAAGTGGAAACCTGACGGATTGTGATGTTACTGCAGATGCAGAGCCCGCAGGATTGTATCATTTTATGCATGCGACAGTGCGTCAGGCTGAATATGCGAAAGGAGTCATTCGTGGCCTGCCATTGGCGCCATCATGGGTAATCCTGCTCATAAAGAGTCGTGAGGCACTAGCAGGTCATCGATATGGGTGTAAGCTGCCAGTCATCAGTGGGACCATCGGGAGCGTGCCTGACACAAGTTAGCATCGCAGTGTATGTCCGTTCATACCTCTCTCCTACGTTCTTTTTCTGGGTTATCGGCGGTAATTGATGCACATACTTTAACACACAGGATATCCAACCGGGGGGACCCTAAGGAATAACCTCCACGTCGCTGCTTCACTCAATCGTTCATACATATCAGCATAGCAAGTATAAAGACTACATGTCAAGGGGCTTGTAGTATGAATGGGGAATGGGTCGTGAACTGAGGTAGGACGTAGCGCGAGACGTGAGCATTTTGAGATACCCAGGTCAACCATTGAAGTACATCATGAGAGACGAGAGCATTAATACCGAAACAGAGACACAAGGGATGTTAGAGGTTTGAGGGGAAAACGGTGCCAAGATAACATAGTGCTGAGACCGCAGCATAAAAGTGGTCGTCGCCAAGGGGACGTTGCGGAGCCTAATGTAGTTGAGCCGCTGGGCGTGTAACGGATGTTAAGGTAAAGCTCGAACTATTCGGACACGAGGTTGTCGTGGCTCCACACCGAGCCCCAGTCGTAACGCTAACATACAGCGTGGTTACAAGGTCAGTCGAACAGCTGGCCTTACAGATATCGTAGTATGAAAGGGAATAGGTGGAACGCGGTACGAGAGTGAGCACAAGTAGCACTCGATGCGCATCAAATGCAATTGACACCTCTTTTCTTCTGCATGCTCTTTCTAGGTTCCAAACTTTTGGTGGTCTGGTTGAGGCAAGTGCAACCCCACAAACGATCCAGGTGAATCTAATGACAACTTGGAAGCGCGCAGAGTGTAGAGAAGGGGTTAGGGTTAGAGGAACAACATTGTCGGATTCGTAGCTAGTCGCTACGGGTGATCGATGTAAAGAGTAATGCATTCAGTACAAATGCAAAAGTAATTACATCAACGTATGGGATAAGACAAATGGTCAATGGGTTAGTCAACGGGATCAGAAATGGGATATTCAACCGAACGAGGGCAATAAAATGTGATTTGATGATACGAACAGGAGGGCTGCTGGTGAGGCGATGACGCAGAATTGCAACGAGGAGAGCGTTGGACAAAGGAGACGCGAGGCGCTCCAGAACGAAATCGAGACACGTGGGTTATTAGACCTCGGCTAAATTGAACGCCAGTGTGACGTAGCACTGAGCCCGCAGTATGTAAAGTGGTCGTGATTGATGTGATGTTATGGAGCACGAGATGAGGCGTAGGGTGCAGGTTGGTAGTATACCAGTGGTCAGAAATCGCGAAGAAGGCAGCTGGTGAAAGAAGGAGTGGAGAGAAAGCAAATGCGGATGATTCTAAGAACGATGGTTGTGCTGACCATACATTATTATCACTCGGACTTCTGGTGAGAGAAGACGATAGGGCGACAACCCTGCTGGCGGGCTGTTATGAATGATTGTATCCCTTGTTGTGAGGCTTCGTCTGAGATATCCCCAGTGATGGAAAGGCTTTGTAGCGAGGGGAGTATTTCGGAAGTTGATTCTCCCGTGAGCCCATGCAACACCGCTGAGATGGACGATACTAGAATGGCAGGTATGTGCAGACTCTGGACAGAGGTAAGTGAGTGAAAAAGTTGGGACCATAGTGTGAAATCCATCTTGACTTGCTGGATCCATTGGGAGTCCGTAAGGTCGTCGTACTTAATGTCGAGTGACTCGACACTAGCGAGGAAGGGAAGAATGGCCCTCATCGTGTTGCATATCCCTACAGGGATGACTTGCCAATCAAAGAACTCGCGCTCGATGTTCCACGAGAGAGAATTCGCGGAATGACGATGTGAATTTGAGGTCAAAGAGATAGACGCCCCGGTGGAATACGTATCGGAATTCAAGATCAGACTAGATGACCTGAACGTGTTTAGGTGGCCAAAGAACCGAAACGTTTGGGGCATGTCAAAGATAAGCCGAGGGAATAGGGTTGTGCGGAAGTCATTGAGTAGAGGTGCATCCATTCGGGCTGCGACAGCCTCAAAGTACTCGCTGATGCCTGTGAATTCCAACCGAGTGAGAGCAGGGAGAATAAACCGGCTTGGTGGCGCTGAAATTTGGATTCGAGGTGTCGAGAAGCCGAGATCGATAATAAGGGATTTGAGCTTTGGCAACGCAGAGAGGGATGTGGCCATTTTCTTGGGTGGAATGAAAGAATCGGGTATACCGTAAAGATGAAGAGAGGTGAGATTTCTCGTAGACGAGAGGAATCGTGGCAGCGATGGAAATGAGATATCCCGGAGAGTGAGACATTGTAGAGACGGAGCAGATCCATTCAAGAATGTATCGGGAATTTGAAGGGGCACGAGCCACCCATTCAATGACTCAATGGTAAAAGATCTCAATGCTGGAAAGGGTTGTTCCAATGGCCCAACAAGTTCTTCCCATTGATAATCCGGCGGTGGTGAATTGAGGATATCAATTTGGCGTACGCGATCACAACACTCCAATGCGGCGACGATGTTGTCGCTAAGTTCGTCCCATTCCACCGGACTATGGTCGTAGTAGACTTGGATAACGAGAGGAAGTTCTGGCCATACATCCAAAAGCTCCCTCACAGGAGATGACTCCGTGCAAAAAAGCTGCAGATTGAGACGGATAGGTGATTCGAAAATGAGGTATCGCCAGCGTTGGCATACGTGTACCAGCTTCTCCCAACTCCATGCAGGTTCATCTTTTTCGTTTTTGCTGATGAGAACTTGATAAAAATCGAATATGTCTAGAAGGACATTATCAGGAAGAGATCCGATTGTTACGCGTTGGAACGCCTGGTCTACAACATACAACACAACTCAGCAATCATGATAGCTATTCTTGATGAGTCTTACCCAGTCCTTGTTGATTCAGAATTCGCGGTTTTTTTCGTTGACGTGGAACAAGGCTCTTGCAGTTTGAGTCTGTGGATCCGCTGTCCATTCGCGTTAAAGAGTTGACCAGGTGGCCACTGTAAGCGGGAACTACTGTAGTCGAACAAGACGCATGTCACGGTGGTTTTCCGATGTTTCAGTCTCCGACTCGGCCTCGGCCTCTGCGGCCGGAGTGCCCGTTGAACGCGCAGATGGCAATGGTCGGAGACAACCTCGTCTAACTTCTCTACCGGTTTATCCAGTCCATTCTAGACTTAGCGTGTGGAGGTATTTTCGATTGCTTCATCCGCACCCAACTTTCACTTTGGTGTATCACGGTGATCGCAGACATATCACGCGTGGATGCAGAACACGGAAACACATGAACTCACTGCGAATGAAGAGCGATACCAGAGGAGAACATAATGAGATGTGAGCTCCTTTCCACCCTCTCTGCCAATGGTGACTCGACCTACAGTGTGATGCTCTGACAGCCACCTCATCCTTTTTTACAGAGCTCAACATTCGCTGTCTTCGCATGTTCGCTAGAGCATTTCCCCGCTGGCCTCGAGGTCGACAATGAGAATGTCGACACACTCCCCATTATCAGCAACGTGAACGTCTTCTTCAATTTAAGATCCCGCGCGAGGACTCCGAGTTCGAGGTCGAGCCCGACGTGACGATAGCAGGGCCCGCCGCCATTATGTCTTCCTCATCCGCTAAGCGGAAACCTGACGGATCGTGATGTCACTGCATATGCAGAGCCCGCAGGAATGTATCATTGATCCTATTTTACGCATGCGACAGTGTGTCAAAGCTGAGTATGCGAAAGGACATTCGTGGCCTGCCATTGATGCCATCAACATACGCAAACATCGCACTCTTTATGAGCAGGATTACCCATAAGCCCATGGTTTCTATCTTTGATCAAGTCGTGAGGCACTAGCAGGTCATCGATATGGGTGTGACTCGGAGCTGATCAGCGGGACCATCGGGAGTATGCCTGACACAAGTTGGCATCGCAGTGTATGTCCGTTCGTACCTCTCTCCTACGTTCGTTTTCTGGGTTATCGGTATAATTGATGCACATACTTTGACACAGGGGTATCCAACCGTGGGACCCTAGGGAATAACCTCCACGTCGCTGCTTCACTCAATCTTCCATACATATCAGCATAGCAAGTATAAAGACTACATGTCAAGGGGCTTGTAGTATGAGTGGGGAATGGGTCGTGAACTGAGGTGGGACGTGGTGCAAGACGTGAGCGTTTTGAGACATGAGAAACGACCCAGGTCAACCATTGAAGAACATAATGAGAGACTATAACATTAATACCGAAACAGAGACACAAGGGGTGTTAGAGGTTTGAGGGGAAAACGGTGCCAAGATAACATCGTGCTGAGACCGCAACGTAAAAGTGGTCGTCGCCAAGGGGACGTTGCGGAGGTCAGGCGGTATGTATGGCACAGGCCGGTGATATACCAGCGGCCTAGGGTGACCGTCAGACCACCCAAGATAACGGGATGAGAACAGTTGATGGAAGGAGGAATGGGAACGAGAGGAGGGAAGGAAATATGAATGGTTCAAAGGACAGCGGCCGCCAGTGCGTGGCTAACTTTACCATGTCGCGGTCCTCAATCGAATTCGCGGCGAAAGATAGCAACAGGGCGACTAGAGTGCTGGCGAGCTGCGATAAACGATTGTAGTCCTTGCTGCGAAGTTTCGTTTGAAAATTTCTCCACAATCGATATACTGTGTAGCGAGGGAAATAATTCGGCAGCTGATTCTTCCGGGAGGCCTTGGAATGCAGCGGCGACAACCGGCTCTAGCGTGGCAGGTATTTCAAGACTTTGCACAGACGTAAATGAGCGAAAGAGTTGGAGCCATGACGCGGGGGAATAACTTGAAGGCCAGAGGCCGTGGCACTTAATGTTGAGTGACTTGACGCTAGAGCGGAAGGACCGAATCTGTTTGCATATCTTTGCTACAGACTTGACTTGGCAATCTAAGTCCATACACGTGATTTGCCACCAATGAGGACTCGCAGAGTGACGAGAGGGTAGATATATAGTGGCGCTGGAACGCTGATTGAATCTCAGGGTTAGACTGGACGGACTGAACGAGTCTAGGTTTCCAAAGAACCGAATAACTTGCGGGATGTCAAAGGCAGGCTGACAGAAGAAGGTTATGTAGAAGTTATCGAGTAGAGGGGCATCCATTCGGGCCACGAGGACGTCCAAATACTTGCTCACACCTTGAAATCCCAAGGAAGTGAGAGCGGGGAGAACAAAACGTGGTGGCGAGGCTCGGTTTCGTCGTTGGTGGTCAGGCACCAGGATATTGAAGTAGATAATAAGGGATTTGAGCCTTGGCAACGCAGAGAGGGACGTGGCCATGGTCTCTGGAGGGATGTACCCAGACTTAGGTATATTGAAAAGATGAAGAGATGTGAGATTGGTTGTAGACGAGAGGACTCGTGGCAATAAGGGAAATGAAATTTCCCGGAGAGCGAGCTCTTGTAGAGACAAGGCAGATCCATTTAAAAATGTATCAGGAATCTGAAGAGCATTGAAAATCCTTGACTCGAAGGAAAAAGATCTCAATGCTGGAAATGGCCCCTGCATTGCCGTGACAACTTGTTCCCAAAGGTAATCCGGTGGATCGATAATATCAATCCGGCGTATGCGATCACGATGCTCGAATGCGGCAAGGAGGTTGTCCAAATGCAAGCTGTGTTCGGGACAATGTTCGGGATTGCTACAATCTGACTCACTTGAAGAATGGTCGTCGTAGTTGAATGGGGTCATGATAACGAGAGGAAATGCTGGCCAGACGTCCAACAACTTCCTCACAGGCGATCTCTCGGTGCAAAAAAGCTGCAGATTGAGACGGATTGGTGATTCAAAAATGAGGTATCGCCATCGTTGGCATACGTGCACCAGCCTCTCCCAATTCCATGCAAATTCATTTTCATCGTTGTTGATGAGAACTTGATAAAACTCGAATATGTCGAGGAGGACATTATCGGGGAGCGATCCGATTGTTACTTGTTGGAACACCGCCGGGCCTACAGCATACACCAAAACTTAGCAATCTTATGGTTGATTGTTCATGATGACTCGGAGTCTTACCTGGTCCTCGTTGAATCGGCGATTTGTTTCGCTGACGTGCAACAACATCAGTGCTGTTTAACCCTACGGAACGGTCATCCATTTCGGATGAAAGGTTGACTACCCATCGCCGTCAATTGGACCAAGAATTGGGCCGTGATTGTGCCTCGGCACGTGACGTTTGGTGCGGCACGTGACCGCGGCAGTCGCACAAGACGCTGTTTCAGTCTCCGACTCGGCCTCGGTCTCAGCAGCCGGAGTCGTAGGAGACAACGTCGTCTAAGACTCTAAGTTCCCTACCGCTTTATATCCAGTCCATTCCAGATTTATCTTGTGGAGACTCGTTACGGTATATTCCTTTGCTTCCTCCGCACCCAACCTTAACTATGTATCACGGTGACCACAGACGTATCACGCCTGGATGCAGAGCGCGGAAACACATGAGCTCACTGCGAATGAGGAGCGATACCGGAGGAGTACATAATGCGACGTGAGCTCCTGCTCACACTCTCTGATGACTCTACCTACAGTGCGATGCTCTGACAGCCACCTCATCCATTTTTATAGAACTCAACATTCGTTGTCTTCGCACGTTCGCTAGAGCACTTGCCTGCTGGCCTCGAGCTCGACAATGAGAATATCCCGCCCCCACTCTCCCGCTAAGTAGAAGACCTGATGCATCGTGATGTCACTGCAGATGCAGAGCCCGCAGTACTGTAACGTTGCCCCTATCTTACTCATGCGACCGTGCATAGTATCCGAAAGGAGTCATTCGTAGGCTACCATTGAGGTAATCAACATACGTAACATCGCACTCTTTATGAACATTCAGATTCAGGTCTATACATGAGCTCACGGCCGCTATCTTTGATCAAGTCGTAATGCACTAGCAAGGAGTCGATATGGTGAGGTGATCAGCGGGACCATCGGAAGTATGCCTGACACAAATTCGCATCGTAGCGTATATCCGCTCGTACCTCCCTCCTTCTACATTCTTTTTCTGGGTTATAGATGTTATATTGATGCACGTACTTAGATGCACAGGGGTATTCAACCGGGGGGCTCTAGAGAAATAACCTTCATTCCGCGATTCTCAGTCTTAAATACATATCAGCACAGCCGTATAAAGACTACATGTCAAAAGGGCTAGTAGTATGAACGGAAAATAGGTCGTGAACTGAGGTGGGACGCGGCGCGAGACGTGTGAACATCTGGAGACATGAGAAACGACTCAGAGTCGACCCATTGGAGAACGTGATGAGATGATGATGAGATGCAAGCCTAGGGAAGACTAGAACGTCAATACCGAAATAGAGACACCCAAGATAACGAGATAACGGGATGAGGACTGCTGATGGAAGGAGGAAAGGGAACGAGCGGAAGGAAGGAGATGTGAATGGTTCAAAGGACAGTGGCCGCCAGCGCGTGGCTGATCTTACGATGTCGCAGTCCATTCGTGGCGAAAGACAGCAACAGGGCGACCAGAGTGCTGGCGTGCTGCGATAAACGGTTGTATTCCCTGCTGTACAGTTTCGTTTAAATTTTTCCCCACAATCCAAAGGATGTGTAGTGAGGCGAATACTTCAGCAACTGATTCTTCCGGGAGGCCTTGTAATGCAGCGGCGACAACTGGCTCTAGCCTGGGAGGTATTTCAAGAGTTTGCACAGAAGGAAATGAGCGAAAGAGTTGGAGCCATGACGCGGGGGAATAACTTGAAGGCCAGAGGCCGTGGCACATAATCGTGAGTGACTTGACGCTAGAGCGGAAGGACCAGATCTGGCTGCATATCTGTGCTACAGACTCGACTTGGCAATTTACGTCCGGACACGTGATTCGCCAACTCCAAGAGTGAGGAGAGGATAGACATATAGTGGCGCTGCGGAAACACGAATTGAATACCAGGGTTAGACTGGATGGCCTGGACGAGTCTAGGTTTTCAAAGAACCGAATAACTTGCGGGATGTCAAAGGGAGGCTGATAGAAGAAGGTTATGTGAAAGTTATCGAGTAGAGGGGCATCCATTCGGGCCACGAGGACGTCCAAATACTTGCTCACACCTTGAAATCTCAAAAAAGTGAGAGCGGGGAGAACGAAACGTGGCGTCGAGGCTCGGTTTCGTTGTTGAAGGTCAGGCATCGGGGTACCGCTATCGAAGTCGATAATAATGGATTTGAGCTTTGGCAAAGCAGAGAGGGATGTGGCCATGGTCTCGGGAGGGATGTACCCAGAACTAGGTATACTGAAAAGATGAAGAGATGTGAGGTTGCTTGTAGACGAGAGGACTCGTGGCAACAAGGGAAATGAAAATTTCTGGAGAACAAGATCTTGTAGACACGGGGCAGATCCATTTATGAATGAGAATGTATCGGGAATTTGAAGAGCACTGAGAATCTCTAACTGAAAGGAAAAAGATCTCAATGCTGGAAATGGCCCCTGCATTGCCGTAACAATTAGTTCCAAAAGATAAGACGGTGGTCCGATAATATCAATCTGGTGTATGCGGTCACGATGCTCGAATGCAGTAATGAGGTTGTCGGAATGCAAGCTGTGTTGGAGAAAGCGTTCGGGGTTGCCACGTTCCAACCAAGAAGAGTCCTTGTGGTCGAATCGGATTATGATAACGAGAGGAAATGCTGGCCAGACATCCAATAACTTCCTCACAGGCGATCTTTTCGTGCAAAAAAGCTGCAGATTGAGACGGATTGGTGATTCAAAAATGAGGTATCGCCATCGTTGGCATACGTGCACCAGCTTCTCCCAATTCCAGGGTAATTCTTTTTCTTTTCTATCGTTGTTGATGAAAACTTGAAAAAAATCGAATATGTCTAGGAGGACATTGTCGGGGAGCGATCCGATTGTTACTTGTTGGAACACCGCCAGGGCTACACCATACACCAAAACTTAGCAATCGTCACGGTTGCTTGTTCCTGATGACTCGACGTCTTACCTGGTCCTTGTTGAATGAGCAATTTGTTTCGCTGACGTGCAACAATATCTGTGCTGTCTAACCCTACGGAGTGGTCGTCCATTTCGGATCAAAGGATCAGATTTCGATGAAAGGTTGACTAGCCTCGTGGCAGTGCCACATCGAATCCCACGCCACTATGCGGCACGTGGCCTTTGATGCGACAACCGCGACATGATCTTCCTCCGGGCGTCATTCGGTGTGTAGTGACTATGCAATCCATTCCGCAGAGCATGTTCAAGTTGAGTCTGAGGTCTGTCACGACATTTTACCTCGTGTGGTCCGATTCAAACATTTCGCGCTTACCACTCCGGAGCTTCACTGGCACGGACATAGTATCACACATAGTTGCAGACTCGGAGCGGGGAACGGAGCTGATACTAGTGGAGAATTGCGCTATGCAACGTGAACCCCTTCTTTATCCACCTAGTGACTCAACTTACCGCCTGAAGGGATGTGAATAGGGAGTTGGCAAGAGCACGATGACAGTGTGTGGGAATTCCATCTTTCGTGGGCCTGCTGCCGCGCTAGTGTTGTTCCTCTGTTCCACAAACGACAAGTTGGGCCTTTGAAAGGAGCCACAAGTAGCACCCCATGCGCATCACATTCAATTGTTACCTCCTTTATTCCGCATGCTTTTTCGAGGGTTCCAACGTTGGTCCCACAAAGGTTCCAGGCGAATTTAAAGACAGCTCGGAGTGCGCAGATGCAGGGAGTGTACAGAAGGGTTAGGGTTAAGAGAACTACTTCAGATTCGCTATGGGTAAATGGTGTACGCTTTCAGTACAAATGCAAAAGTAAATCCATCAACGCATGGGATAAAGAAGGTCAGTCAAGGGGATCAGAAATGGGGTATTTAGCCGAACGAGGGCATAGAAACGTAATTTGTTAGTATGAACGGAGGGTTGCTGGTGAGACCATGACGCAGAACCGCGAAGAAGTGTAAGGAGAGCGTTGCACAAAGGAGACGCGAGGCGCTCCAGAACGAAACTGAGACACGTGGGGTATTAGATCTCTGCTAGATTGAAGGGGGACATAGGCCAGTGTAACATAGCACTGAGCCGCAGCATGTAAAGTGGTCGTGAATGAATGTTGTTGCGGAGAACGGGATGATGCGTAGGGCACAGGTTGGTGGTATACCAGTGGTCTAGGCTCCATAATCGCCGTCATGGCTCGCAAGATAATGAGGCGAAGGCAGATGTTGAAAGAAGGAAAGGGAACGAGTCGAGGGAAAGTAAATGCGGATGATTCCAAGGACGATGGCTGGGTTGACCATACAATCTTATCTCTCGGACTTGTGGTGCCGAGAGACAACGATAGGCCGACCGTTCAGTCGGCGGGCTGTGATGGATAATTGTATCCTTTGTTGTGCAGCTTCGTCTGAGAAATCCCCAATGATGGAAAGGCTGTGTAGCGAGGGGAATATTTCGGCAGAGGATTCTCCCGTGAGCCCATGTATCAACGCAGATGAGATGGACGGCTCTAGCATGGCAGGTATGTGCAGACTCTGGACAGAGCCAAGAGATTGAAAAAGCTGGGACCATAGTGTGAAATCTATCTCGACTTGCAGGATCCCTTGTAAGGGGAAGTCGTCGTACTTAATGTTGAGTGACTCCACGCTAGAGAGGAAGGGCAGCTGGCTGCATATTTGTGCTACAGAAATTACTTGCCAATCTAACATATCGCACTCGATGGTCCATGAGAAAGGCCTCACGAGATTATATGGTATATTTGAGGGAAAAGAGATGGACGCTCTGAAAAGCCGAACGAAGTCCAAGGTCAGAGTGGATGACCTGAACCTGTCTAGGTGACTAAAAAACCGAGCGGTTTGGGGCATGTCAAAGACACGCTGATGGAATAAGGTCATGCGGAAGTGATTGAGTAGAGGAGCATCCATCCGGGCTGCGAGGACCTCAAAGTACTCGCTGATACCTCTGAATTCCAACCGAGTAAGATCAGGGAGAATAAACCGGCTTGGCGGCACTGAAGCCCGGATTCCTCGTTGGGGTTGACGTGTGAAGAAGTCGAAATCAATAATAAGGGATTTGAGCTTCGGCAACGCAGCGAGGGATGTGGCCAATGTCTTGGGTGGGATGTACCCAAGATCGGGTATACCGGAAAGATGAAGTGAGGTGAGATTGCTTGTAGTTGAGAGGAATCGTGACAACGACGGAAATGAGACTTCCTGGAGATCGAGATATTGAAGAGACGGAGCAGATCCATTCAAGAATGTTTCGGGAATTTGAACGGGATCGTCACTGCCATTACATGACGTAAGGGTAAAAGGTCTCAATGCTGGAAATGGCGCCTGCAAATGTCCGACAAGTTCTTCCCATAGATCGTCCAGCGGTGAATTGACGATATCAATTTGGCGTACACGATCACGACGCTCCAATGCGGCAACGGAGTTGTTCAAGACGCTGTCCATGTAGTCGCTGTGGTCGTCCCATTCCTTAGAGCCATGGTCGTAGTCTATTTTGATAAAAAGAGGAAGTTCCGGCCAGACATCCAACAGCTTCCTCACAGGTGATGATTCCGTGCAAAAAAGCAGCAGATTGAGACGGATGGGTGATTCGAAAATGAGGTATCGCCAGCGTCGGCATACGTGTACCAGCTTCTCCCAACTCCATACATATTCACCTAATATGTTTTTGCTGATGAGAACTGGATAATAATCGAATATGTCTAGAAGGACAATGTCGGGGAGAGATCCGATTGTTACGCGTTGGAACGCCTGGCCTACAAACATACAACACAACTCAGCAATCGTTATGATTATTCTTGATAAGTCTTACCCGGCCCTTGTTGATTCAGAATTCGCGGTTGTTTTCGTTGATGTGCAACAATGCTCTTGCTGTTTGAGTCTGTGGATCGGCTATCCATTCGAGGTTGA
>QLPA01001253.1:5453-22960 GCA_003313945.1 Lactifluus pinguis
GATCGGGAGGAGGGGTTGATATCGGGTGATGATGTTTACAGTCAGGGAATAAATAGGTTCGGTTAACAACAACAAAAAGTTGGAAATTAAAATCGGCAGGACTTATCAAATGTATCGTAGGCAACGAACGACCATGATACCATACAGCTACGCATCGTTGGCCTACGGCCAGCACTTTCTCCCTACCCTTCCCCGCTAGTCATAACGCTTAGTTACCCTTCGCGACCGCCTCTGTGCCTCGTTGCACGCGCTGCCGGAATACAAATTCGGATTCAAAAAAAAAAAAACGAACGACCATGAAGGCCATCACGATTACGCGAGAGCTCAGGTCTCATCAGAAATGGAAGATACAATAGTGCCTTGATGCTGTGACTAGATAGAATAGGGAAGATGGGCCTAGCAAAAAAGAACCCCCCAGAGTCATTCTGCGGCTAGTCGGAGGAGTGGACGAGTACAGAATTCGAATCGGATGCTGTATGAAGCTATATGAGGGACAACTCATGTCTCTTGGCATGTCTCTTGGCATTCGGGCACATGTTTCTGATAACAAGACTAGGTTTATATAACCGACATATTTGTCCTTCCACACGCATGCACGTGCGCACACATAAAACAACTTTAGATAATCGAAGATCGTTCCACTATCAATATCTCTGGCAGCACGCTTAGCAACACATCTCACAGGGGCAGCCTGTGGTACGTAAGGTAGCGTTGAGTGAGACAGTGGATGTGGCAGTAGAAAAAGGCCTTACAGACGATATCCGCGGCACACTCGCAGCAAGCCTGTATGGGAAATGAGTAGTTCCGTCAATAATCAAATACCCCGCACGGTGGATGAAGAATGTAAGACGGACCTTGCAGCATTCTGTGAGAAAGGTAAGCGCGCGGGGTTGTCAGTCTAATTTATATTGGTTTACGAAACGAGATACGTACCGAAACAAATAAAGATCTCTATCAGGCCAAGGAAGCAGTCCTGTCATTCAAGACATCAGGAAACCGGTCCGATGATAAGATAATGGAAAGCGAAGCAAGAGATAAATGGAGACGATGGAGCAAGCGGAGAGAAAGTGGAGAAGAGACATACACGGCCAGCTCCTCCTCCGCGGAGACGATGAGCATGCTGTTTGCTGTTAACAGGCGCAGCGGCGCTGGCATCTTTTTTTTTTTTTATTGAGCACGGATCACCCCGCAGTTCGCTCTAAACGCACTCATTTGAATGGACTCCTGGGGCTGAGAAGAAGTAGGCTTGGAAGCGTCCATTTCGTTGGTTGATTGTGTGGGGATGAAGAACGCAAAAAGAAAGCAAAAGGATACTAGTGTGGTGGAGGATAGAAGGGCGTATGCGAGGAGACGGGAAAGGAAGTTTTGGGGGTTTTATAGGACTCTCTCAGGCCAACTGATTAGGCAGCCTGATACGCCGCTTCCCTTGTCCTTGTCCGCCCGTGCGCCGGCGCGTGTTTACGTCATTCTAGCCCTCGAAACTCGTGACCTAACTTATTGTCAATTTACGAACGCTTATCAAAAAGGGCAACCATGAGCTGTACCACGACAGGGTCCTCCCTTGAGAGTTCCGAGAAGCCCTGGATGGGGTTACAGCAAGCTTAAATAGCAGTTGCGGCAGAAATTACAAGTGAGGTGGCGGGCACGTGGGACCCCGAGCGCTGCTATGTCAGCGGATTGTGGCTTGGGCCCAAGGGAGGCAAGCAGGGTTGGCGACGGAAGAAAGGAGACCTAGCAGGGTTGATTGCGTTGAGTGGGCAAGATGTGGAACCCTTTTATAGCCGATTTTTATCGATGTCTTTATCACTCGGGAAAACCGTAAGGCGCCAGATTTCGCCATAAATCGCCATTACAGTGGCGGGCGCCCCGCCACGCAGCTCCAAGGACTTACATAATTTCCGTTACACAGCGTAGCGCTGGAAAATCTCAGTCAAGACCTACGCATGTCACGGTACAACCCTGGAACTACTCCGTCATGACTTACTCGAGGCTGAGCACTCATGATGGCGATGAAGAGGAAAATGAAGATGGTACCCTTACTCCTCTCGATAAGACTATAGACAGGATTGGGATGGGTAACGTTTCTCTCTCTTCGTTACCACCGTTGTCTGAATGCTGACTTGTTGCACTTGACTGCTCTCTCTCTCTACTTAGGCACTTACCAATGGACGCTCGTCTCACTCTGTGGTTTTGGTGAGTGATATTTCCTCCTTGTTCACTCACGAGGTCATTGAGCAACGCTTTCTCTCAAGGTTGGATGGCTGATAATGTAAGTTCGATTCTAAAACTCTATCGTGTCCGCTATAGCGCGAATTTAGATGTGGATGCAAGGAATAGCCATCATACTTCCCCGTGTGCAACGGCATTTTGCACGTAGGTCATAATTGTCTTCGCAACCCGAGTCGTTCATTGAAGCGCATTTATCTGCGCATCGACGGCTCTTCCTCCAAACTATTTGTCCAGTTCCTGACAACCAAATCGGTATCTTATCTTCGGCTATGTTCGCTGGTATGATGTTTGGAGCCGTGGGTTGGGGAACTTGTGCGTCACTTTGGACTGTATGCACCCACATAGGGCTCATCTTGCTTTCCATAGACTCCGATCTCATGGGTCGCATCCCAGCATTTAATGCGACTTTATTCTTAACCGCACTTTTCGGCATCTCTGCCTCCTTGGCCACCACATTCCCCGTGCTTTGCTCTGCCCTATTCTTCCTTGGTAGCGCTCTCGGAGTACGTCATTTTTTTTTTTCTTTCAGGTCTCTTGTTTTATCCACATCCTAACGCCTGAAAGGGTTCAATGCCTACAGATGGCACTATTTTACTAGAAAATGTACCCCGCGGAAAAGAATATCTCGTCACCGCCCTCTCTGTATTCTGCTCCTTCGGCTCGGTCGTCGCTGCACTTGCAGCCATAGTATTAATACCTAATAATTCCTGTGAGCCTTTTCCCGCCCCATGCGACTTGGATAGAAATCTCGGCTGGAAATACGAGCTAGCTGCTCTTGGTGTCATCGTATGTCCTCTTCTCTCCGTGTCTGCACCATTACTTATGGCTATGGACAAAGACATTAACAATGTTCATCGCACGGATTCTTTTCTTCCGACTCCACGAATCACCACGTTACTTGGTACAAGCAGGACGCCCAGAAGACGCCCTCGAGTCGCTCCGAATGATCTCGAGGTTTAACGGTTCAGAGCTTGAACTAGACCTTAAGGATGTCGAAGACCACATCCACGTTCCACCTAGACACGAACCACAATTAGCGACCTGTTCTGAGAGCTCTCCCACATCGTTGCTGTTCGACGCGGATGACGAGAGTTCAAGTTCACGCTCGTCAACTGAAATAAAGAGATCATCAGCTCGGTCCAATTCAACAACTCCGCTCACCTCAGAGTCGCCTGACGGTGCGGAGGGTGCCATTTTCATCAACGATTACTCTGCTACCGGTGAGTCCAGAGCCCTTTCACTGCTTACATATTATTTCTGCGACTGAGCACACCTGTTCCCATATAACACTACCTCAGCCGCACGGCCCGATTCTAACCAAGACATCTCTCCTCCACCTAAGGAAGAAGATATCCCTGAGGACGATATTGACGTACCACCCGCTCACCCACGTCTACCCCGTGGCCGGCGTCCACGCGCAGAGAGCGGATCTTCGATGCACTCGTCAATGTATGAGGTCGCTGACTGCGCGTATTGGGCGCTTCCGCGGAACATCAGACGTCCCGTGCGCTCCTGGTTCCGCCGCTTCATGATGGTACTCGAGCCCGAGTGGCGACGCACAACTCTACTCGTGTGGGCCGTGTGGTATTGCACAGCTCTCGCATACACTATATTCAACGTGTATCTGCCAAAGCTACTTGAAACACGTAGAGTTGTGAAGCCTGGGGATACAAAATCGCTAGAAAGGACCCTCTGGGAGGTCGTCATTTTCACCATTGGCGGGTGTCCAGGCGCCATTGTGAGTTCCATTCCCGGCTGCGCCTTCTCTGTGAACTTGATCGCTGACCGATGAGTTTGGTGATAAGTTGGGGGCGTGGTTGATAGATCTGCCGCGACTTGGCAGGAGGTTGTCGCTCGCGGGGAGCACGTTGTCAACAGCACTGCTTTGTGTTATTTTCGCGCTTGCGCGAGATCCGTTCTTTATCACCGCAAGCACCGTAGGAATCGCCTTGAGTTCGACGGTTCGTAAAAAGTCATGTGTTTTAGCAAGTGGCTGTACTCAATTCCGTGGTTACAGACTATGTGGGCTGTGTTATCTGGGTACGTTGGAAGTTTGATAGCTGGTCACTGACGCTTACGCCCTTTTGCCTCATTAAGCTGGACACCCGAGATATTCGTCACGAAGAGTAAGCGTGAAGTACTGACTGCTGTGCTGTGCTCAAATTGATTGCTCTTTTTTATCGTCAGTCCGAGGAACGGCCGGCGGCACAGCTCTTGCGCTTTCCCGAATGTACGTTCCCTGATTTTTTTGATGCCTTTTTGTGGAATTTTGACTCGGTTAACTGATAGAGGCGGGATGATTGCGCCTATGGCGGGGGGCATATTACTCATGTTTAACCCAGCCGTCCCGGTTCTCACGAGTGCCGTGGTGTTCGCGTTTGCGGGTTTCTTCGTGTTGTTACTCAAGGAGAACAATAGCGGCGGCACGGGCAATCGTGGCCGGGCAACTATGATACATTAGAGCAGAAGACGTACTGGAAATCACATTTTTTCATTGTAAAGGACTAATTGGCCCTACTGGTGACGAGGGGACGGGTCAGAGGATCGAGTGTGAAGCTTGTGAACAGGGCTGCAGATAATCTAAGCATTAAGCGTTAGCGTGTGGACAAACACGTGTCTCCGGACATCGGAAATTTGAGCCCGACTGGTCGGCCACTTCTTCGTTGTTGTTGCTGCTCAACCACAGCCACCAGCCGAAGCCCCTTTGCAACATGTGCCCCGGATAGGCTTGTCCATCACAACCGCCGCCACTGTGGCGGCCTCATTCCGGCGGATGCCCCCATACCGAGACGGCATTCCGCAGCCTGTATCATCATACCCATATGAGAGCGGCCGGTCCGGGTGGCGCAATCCAGTTTTTGCGCAAAGGAGAAGCGGCGATGGCTCCCATTCGAAAAAGGGAACGACGATAAAGGTGATCGGGACTTTTTTTCCCTTATCTTCATATTTATTTCTTTTTGTTTTTTTATCTCAGGACCCTTCTTTGGTCAGGTCACAAGGACTTCGGGTGGCATTGGGCCGAGTGTTGGTCGCGAATGGGGATGCGCAGTTCAAGTTGGGGACTTTACCCAGCCCAAACTATGACTATGACCTTCGGCGCGCTCGGGTAGGATAAGGCTCTACTGTTGGTTGATGATCCTGGGGATAATGCTGTAAGTTTCAGATTTCAAGAGAGAGAAAGTTAATGCGTCCGTAGGTAGAAGCTGATCCGGGTACATAGAGCAACGCTCCGAGTCGGCTATTCCAAAATATCGGTCCTCATTGCCTTATACTAGCGAAGTGCCAGGTTTCATTCCAAAGTGGGACGGTCACCGCCACGATCGTAGGAGCAACGTTATTGAAGACGATGTGCACGTTGTCTAGGAAACACCGACATGGCTCGTGCCCCGGCCCTGTATCGGTAACACTCGTTCGGGAAATCTCAAAGTTCCGGATTTACTAGCCGGTCTTTACTTGGAGGATGTACCACCGTTCCGAGACAGGCGTCGTATCGCCGTCCATGATTGACTACGGTTTCCGGTCTTTACAAATTCGATCCACAGGGACGTGTGTAGCTTGCCGGTCCGACGCTTTCGGAAAGCATCCGGAGGATGAAGATTGTGCAGTTCGTACCTAGCAATAAAGATTTGGGCTTTCTTCAGGTGACCCACTGGCATAGATCGCACGAAGGGAGGATCCAAATGTAGAGACATATCATTGTGTGTACTCAAGAGTTGCACCAAGCAGAACGAGAGCAAAGATATTCTGAAAGCGTTAATGACAAACCCGGCGATCAAAAGGTCGGACTCGAGCGTCTAACGGCAGGCCTCCGGGCGCAAGCATCTTCGTGGGGAGGAGCTGGTTGTACGGTCAGAGCTCTATTCGAATGTGGGGACGTCAGTCTGGCCGTGCGCCGAACGCTGATGACACTTAGCCTAGCTCCCGCCGATGATTTTTGTAAGGCTGCCATCTCAGCTCCGTCGTGTGGATGCCGCCCGCTAGCCCATCGCGCATTCCTGAAGCAATTAAACAACGGTGGATGTGGTGCTGGAGCACTGAATAGTTAGATGATTGAGCGAAGACGACAGGATGCAGTGGCTGCAGTCTCGACAAAAAGATACACAAGAATTTGCAAGTCTTGGACGATGCATATAGCCTGTGCTGGGTGTTGTGATCGAAATTGAAAGTGATGCTGATAGGTACATGGTGTATGTCGGCTGTATGACACATCCCCATCCCAAAGAACTTGAACGTGGAAATCTGGGACGGCGGAAGGGGGTCCTAGATGCCAGCTACGGATCTCTTGAAGGACAGCCCTACACGTCGTTCGTGATAGGCTCAGCAATGAGAATAGTAGAGGGAAGGTGGAACCTAGATATCCTGTTTAAAATAACACGTCGTAATCTTCAGAAGATATACGATGAAAATCTTATCATGGTTCATGAGAACCAACGTGGGAGCGGAACGACATGCTTCGATTCAGAGAATCTGAAGTAACCCCAATAGCAAGACAGAAAGCTTCAGAGATCTTGACTTGTATTGAGTAATTGACAATAGTCTAAGCAGAACAATCTCAAGCTCAAGTGCAACCTGGAGTCACCCAAAATAGTTTGGGATGCTTAGCTTGAAAGTTGCATCATCATCCCAAAAACTATTTCAGGCGATCAAGCTGCGCTTGGGAGATTTTTCTACTTGGGCAGAGTAGTTGTCATCAATTACTCACACACAAGTCGTAAATCATGATGTCAGCAATAGGGAGCATAGGGAAGGTGATGTGACAGGGAAACAAGATGCGGGCGGGCGGTGGCGGTTGACAGAAGAGGGCGGGCAAAGGGGAGGTGACAGGTCGACAGCGGTGAGGCAGTGGTGGCGGCGAAAAGGGAGCAAGGGGTATGCCATAGCCGTTTCCGGGACTTGCGAAGCCATGCCCAAGCCCCGCTCAAAACTCACAGATCGGCGAATCTTTCTCCGGCGTCAGTGCATAAAAGATGCTACGGACGAACCAAGACAGATATCTGCAGTGTCCATTTCTGTGAAAGTGAAACCAACCTCATTGTGAAATTCGATCCGTCTGCAACCATATTGAAAATCAAGAAATTGATCACTGGGCGGCGTGCTCACTGGCATGCATGGCGTGTGTTTCTTCCGCTCGAGTACGGCAGTGCTCGTCAATAATGTAACGCAGATCCTGATGCATCGTATACGGCAAGTCTTTGGCTAAATACAAACGTGATGGGAGTCGCCACTCCGAGTCTTGAGGAGTAACAGGTGAGGCAGAGTCATATCCTCCTTCCAGGTAGGAAACGTAGATAGGCCCCTTTCCAAGGACGAATAAGACTCATGCAGTAGACAAGGGGTCAGCTTGAGCTGAGTTGCAGTGGCGGCGCTCCTCACTCATCCCGCCGTGGGTAAACGAACCGACTTGAGGCACGATAAACCCACGTGGCACTGGCATTGCATTGTGGCAACGAGGCCAAGAAGATCAGAGCTTCTCTTCTGAAACAGGTCCTAGTCCGAGTCTGAAACTGCTTGCATGGGGTTAATTGACAGCTATATGTGGCGTAAAATGCTAGTAGGTAGGCAGTATCAAGGCCATTGCGAGATATAGCAGCCTCGTTCTACTTATCGCGAGGAACTCGATCTCATATAGTATAGACTGAAACCTGAGCAGCCTGAGTCCCACAGGCAGTGGCGATGGGTGCCTTGGTGGACTGCGCCACCCATGATCAATGTCCAGATTACATTCATCAGGCCCCTCACCAGGACCAGGGCGGTCGTGAGAAAGGATGGGAAATATAACAAGCCGCACCAGGTGTTCCCAAAACATGAGATCATCATTGGCCGGCCACAGCTATTGCGATCAATTATGCAGTGCAATCAACATGGTGTGGAGAAGCAATCAACTTGAAGCCGCCGATTGTTTGATAAGCTAAATCATGTGCACGAGGGAGAAGTGGATAAACTTATCAGGCTGTTGACATGGAACACTGAACGACTTTAAGTAACCTAATCTTTCACATTCGCAACGACTCGGAGTTGCTAACCGATGAACCCTGCTACATGTCTCGAGGTGCCGCGGATTCACATTCCCGAGAAAAGCATGCGCGCACTAAACAATAGGCCAGCCCCAATTGAACGATAAACGTTACAGACCGAAATCTGGCAGACCGACGGGGTAAGCCCACTACCTTAACCAGGTCCATGATGTCAATTTCTTACCCTAGATATGTCATGGTAGTCACTAACACAGCATAGGAAGGTGCTAGGGAGAAGTACTGTAGCCACTGTCAAAACCAACTTATGGGCGGTGTTGTCACATGAGTCGCCTCATTTGGAACTCAGATCTTCTTACTCTAATGCCATTGAAACCTTCGAGTCGCGTTCTGCCAGCTTACTATAGGCTCCGGGCATCTGAATCTCCTATGGACATGCCTTCCAAATCAATGAGATGCCATACCATACATGTCCGTCCGAGTCCTGGCCCCTTGTTCCGTTCGATCGCCAGATGAGGTGTCGTCATCATTAGTGGACACAGAAAACGAAGGGTCTCTGCAATTCACCGCTTCGAAATACGTCTGTCAACCTCACTTCATTTGGCTGCTGGCGGGGTGGATAGGTAGCCACCGACAAGGCAACGCATCGCTACTGCCCAGCCACTAAAAGTGACTAGACGGCGCCAATAGACACACATAAGGTATTCAGTGACCAGTTTTCCAAGACTTTTCCGACGTAATATCCGTTTAATCATGACGCGAGGCATAAAGAACCTGTCATCTTCGACCGGGTTCCCAAACTTGTCGACTAGTGACGACCTTCGCTCAGCCTCGCTGCGCTGTAGGGACCCTGTGTCTGGTCATGTTCACACTGTTTGCATATCCGAGTCGGCAACTCTAGAAGGCGCTAATCGGCTTGGCACTGCGCTGCCCACATACTGTACTGTAGTATCAACGTCGACGTCTATCATTGTCAGACCCTCATTGTCACTTCCAATTTCTCGCACAATTCTTGCCCCGGGCCAATCTCCACAAACTCAATGAAACGTTAGCCTATACCTGAAAATTAAGAGCCTGAGGGCAGCACAGCGTGGGCGTGGGTAAGCAGTCGCACCCCATTAAGCGTGAGCATGGCCGCTTTACTACTGTATACCCTTGTGTTTCGAGAAGAAGCCGAAACATTCTCGAGCCCGGTCCGTGAGGCGGCGCGCCAAGAGAGAAAATGCGGGATTGTTCGATACCTTCTTTCTCTTCCTTCCTTCATCATCGTGACCTCCTGATTCATGACCGAAAACCTATACCTTCACCACGTCGATGAGACAAATGGTTGGATAACAGGAAGAATAAAGTGGAAAATCATCATTTTGATACAGCTGGCTTGTGACCGACTAGTGTGACTGACTTCGGTGCCAGTAAGATTGCTCTTCCGAACGCCCGCGGGTGGAGGTGGATGACCGTCACAAGTTTTGACAGATGCTAGTTTCTCTCAAAAGGGCGCCCACCAATTTGTCCTGGTGCTATACTGTCATGCACTCGAGAAGTTTGGACCAATGGAACCATTTGCGGCGGTGAACATGCTCCGAACAAACCAGGAATCTGGCGGGTTCCCCAAACATCCTCCTCACATGTCACCCGATCCACTCAGGTACTTTTTCTTAGTTCTAATATTCCTATTACATGCTCAGGCTGACAGTTGATCAAAGTCAGATTTCTAGTCGGGAACGCCGTATCCATCGTAGCATCCGTCGAACTCAATGTTTGCACTTAAATTTCACACCCCTTGGACGTAACCTTCAATCAGTTCGTTACCAGAGGGAGACATTTTTTCTCGTTACGTGGGCGATCCGGCGCTGATATAGTCTACTTTGCATGGGATAATATTTCCTCCCCCCTTTGCATCGCATTTTTCCGCCATCTGGAAAGTCCCGCAGATCCGGTCTCACAGGGGTGACTCTTCATTTCATCCGCGTAGTCGGCGAGACTCTGTGGTTGTTTCATTCCATCTGATACAGTAGTATTCCATACGGTGTTGTGGTGCAGTTTCGGAACCTGTTCTAACTTCAAGCTTCAAGGACTGGGTAAGGTATAAAAGCACGTCGGTATAGGAGAGGCGACCTTGTAAACCACACCACTCCTTCCTCATTTCAACCGAGTCACTATCAGATGCCAATTTTTGATTTCCTGCGTGGCGTTCGTGCATGGACGTTCATCATCTCGTGCTGTCTTGTCATATTCGCCTGCATTTTCCGCAGGAGGCGACATTCTCTTCCTCTTCCTCCTGGCCCCCGGGGTCTACCTATAATTGGGAATGTACTAGATATGCCCAGTACAAACCCATGGTTGACGTATTGGCAGTGGGGTAAACAGTACAGTAAGTCATCTTCTCTACTTAATCGAGAATGTGCCTGACATGTTGGGAACGATAGATTCCGAAATAGTACATGCTAATGCTCTCGGCACGCATGTCATCGTCTTGAACTCCTCCAAAGCCGCGCATGAGCTCTTTGAGAAGCGATCCTCGATATACTCTGATAGGTACGGAGTATTCCCTCAGGTTAGTGTCAGGGATACTGACCAATACCATATCAAGACCCCCATTGCCTTCTCTGACCCAACTGTGAGTGCTCGACGTTCCCCAATCTGAATAGAAGCTGACCAAATGATGGGTGCTTCCACACAGAATACGCATGAGCTGGAACATCGCGTTTCTTCCATATGGTCCGAGGTGGCGAAGTTGGCGCAAAGTATTTCACGAACATTTCCATCCTACCGCCAGTCAACGGTACCAGCCCCGAGAGCTGAAAGCAGCCCGCCAACTTCTCGTGAATCTACTTCGGGCGCCAGAACACTATGGGGATCATCTACGATTGTCAGTTAATGTAACCCCTTTTTTTTTAAAACTGCTGATCGACGATTTACGTCGCGTTTGCAGCATGTCTGGGCAAGTCATCATGGGCATCGCATACGGCATTGACATCGCCCCACACGACGATCCATTCGTCTCCTTGGCAGAGAAGGCGCTTCAAGCAATCGAATCAGCGTCCGTCACGGGTTGGACATTCGATATGCTACCTTTCTGTAAGTCATCAATTTGATATCCCGTCTCGCACCGCCTTTCACATGTGAACAATCGTGTAGACATACACCTTCCTTGGTGGTTCCCGGGCGCTAGCTTCAAAAAGGAGGCTAAAACGTGGGCACCTCATATCGATGACATGATGAATAAGCCATATCAGACCGTCAAAGATGCTCTCGTGCGCCCGCACTCTCTGTTTTAAGAGTCACATCGTATACCGACGATCACTTTTTTTTAGGCAAAGGGTGCTGCGGTGCCGTCCGTCGCGGCCTCTATGATATCCAGTCTTCAAGAGAAACCATCATATGAAGATGAACTGACATCAAAAGCTGTACCCGCAACTATGTACATTGGTAAGCTTTTGTATTCATTTCCGTGAACTTATCTCATATATCATCATATTAGGTGGCGCGGACACGGTTAGTGGAGCATCGTTTTTCTGAGTCACTTGAAAAGTTATCTGATCTTACAAAGACTGTCGCTGCGCTCCGTACATTCTTCCTCGCCATGGTTTTGCACCCGGACGCGCAACGACGAGCCCAGATGGAGATTGACAACGTTGTGGGCACGGACCGACTTCCAGACTTTCATGACGAAAAGTCGCTTCCTTACGTCTCGGCGCTCATCAAGGAAGTACTGCGATGGCATCCCGTTGCGCCGATTGGTATGCCTTTGCCTCTCACTCTCTTCGCGAAGCGAACTCTTGCCTGATCTCCCCCAAATGTCAGCTGTTCCCCACCGTCTGGTCACGGACGATGTCTACGAAGGCTATTTCCTTCCCGCTGGGAGTATGGTGATCGGCAACACCTGGTAAGGCAGCACGCTCTCCTTCTAAACTGATGGAGCGTCGGGCGGAACGAATGCATCTCAATTTTTTTCTTTTTGTAGGGCTGTGACACACGACGAATCCGTCTTTCCAGAACCGAGTCTATTCAAGCCTGAGCGATTCCTTGACCCCAGCGTGAAACTACCCGAAGCGGTCTTTGGGTTCGGTCGACGGATATGCCCAGGGAGGTTCATGGCCCGCTCCTCCATGTGGATCGCCGTTGCGTCTGTCCTGGCCACCTATGATATCTCACCGGTCCTCAGCCCTGATGGGGTCCCAATGGTCCCCAAAGAAGAGTACACGCAAGGGGTAATATGGTGAGTTGTAGATCTCTGGCGTTCACATGGTTTCTGACGATATTGGCGATGAAAAAAAGCTACCCTGAAAACTTTGTGTGCACGATTCGTCCGAGATCAGAACGCTCGAAAGAGTTGGTCGTTGCGTCGTTAAACAACCTGGGAAATTGATGTTGCTAAGGTTCAATTCCGTCACCAAGGGTCGGTCCATATGATAAACTTAAGTCTATTCTAGTACTGTACTATTTACCTATCGATATTTATATTCTGAGCCAGACAACGGCTTTGAGATGAAAGAGACTGCATATCCGAATTGGTCCCAAATATACTAGTTCTGATCGAAGAGTCACAGAGCTGACTAGCCGTGTTTGGATATCCAAAGGAGAGTTATTTCAAGCGTAACACACCTCGTTGTCGTGTTGTTCTATACAGAATCAAATCACTCAAATTAGCTTGCACGCTAGTGTGGAGATCCTGACGTGCGGCCACATTGTTAGATCATCACCTGCTGATCTTGTCCATTCAGAGTTTGATAGTTGAGTCTAAGGTCACTCATGACGCGATCCATGTCTGAGATCACATCACGCGTCCTTCATTTGTGGACTAGCCCTTGCCTTAATATTGGGCGGCGCCAGGGTCACTTTCTCCACTGGAAATCATGGGACGTTATTTGAGGCCAACATAGGGAAAGGTCCAGATGGATGCAGGGAACGCCCTCCATGATTTGTATTTGGTGAGACGGGTCTTCGCCTTCGCTGCCAGAAGATACCCCATGACACCAACAACGGAACAGAAGGTAACACTAGTCGAGGCTGTGCTTCACCTTGAGTAAGTCTGGAGTTATGTACTCAGGCTAGGTGTGGGAAAACGGGGGGTTTCTGCTATTACAGTATTTGGCCTTATTTGGCTTATCATTCATAACTTGTTTTCGTCGAGGAGAGAGAAAGTCAAAAGTAATGGTGCGTATAATCACTTTTGCTTTTCACCTATTGACCGCTCTGATACAACACAAAAGAGGCCGATTCTTCTGCAAGGTTATAATTAATCTGTCTCTTTGTTCGAATGTGCCAACATGACATTTCGTTTTTGCAGGCCACGAGCGTTCCCTGACACAAATAAAATTTAACAAAGAGGGCGATCTCCTCTTTTCCTGTTCAAAAGACGATGTCATCAACGTCTGGTTTTCCCACAACGGAGAGCGTCTAGGCACATACAATGGACACAATGGAACGGTATGGACCATCGACGTCGATTGTCTGTCTCCTCCCTCTCCCTTTCCGCTTTTGCCCCAATGCTCACACGCTCCCTTCTTCTGCAAAGCACAATCACACTTTCTCGTTTCGGGTTCGGCAGACAATGAGATGCGGCTCTGGTCAGTGCAGACGGGAAAATGTCTTTTCGTATGGGAGTTCCCGACGGCCGTCAAACGTGTCGCCTTTTCGGACGATGACGAACAAGTCGTATGTATCACTGAGCAACGCATGGGCCATCAAGGCGCCATCCGCATATTCAATATCAATCGTGACGGTGACGAAACCCAACGTGCGCAAAACCCCCCTCCTCTTCCTTCCTCCCTCCTCCTTGCTGACTCTGTTGCCCAAACAGAGAACACAGAACCTGAATCGATGTTCCACCCGATCGGTAGCAAAGCGACCGTATGCGCGTTCCCATACATGCCCAATCTGATCCTGACCGGTCACGAATCCGGTAAAGTCGCGCTCTTCGATGCGCGCACGGGCGAAGAGGTGCTCTCGAACGAACGCGCCCACATGGACGTCGTGACCGATCTTCAACTCTCGCCCGATAGCTCTTACTTTATCACGAGCAGCAAGGACAAGACGGCCCGCATACACGACGCCAAGACGCTCACCGTGCTCAAGACGTTCCAGACAGAGACGCCGCTGAACAGCGCCGCTCTAGACCCAAATTTGCCCTACGTGCGCACGCCTTCCGCGCTCCCCCCTCGACGTCTTTTACTAAAAAAATTTGGGTTGGGTTGGACAGGTTCTGTTGGGTGGTGGTCAGGAAGCGATGAGTGTCACGACGACATCGTTAAGACAGGGTAAATTCGAAGCGCGATTCTGGCATCGCGTGTTCGAAGAAGAAGTCGGTCGTGTCAAAGGTCACTTTGGTCCGCTGAACACGTACGTCATTCCTCCTTCCCCTTCCCATCCACGTAAATGATGTCGTTTTCCCCCGTGGTGTGGTGGTTCTTTTTGGATTTAGGATCGCGGTGCATCCGGCAGGCACCGCATATGCATCCGGAGGCGAGGATGGCTTTGTTCGGGTGCACCACTATGACGAGAGCTATTTCAAAGCGCGGCCGTATGGAGAAACGGAAATCCTCAGCTAGAATCAATGCTTACTGTATCCATCACGATTTTTCGTTTTTTTGGGAACGTAGCGTTAATTTCCGACTTGTATGTAAAAATCCAAAAAATAGTATAATCCCTGAAAAGCAGATTCTAGTTCGCACACGTCCTTTGTATGCTGCTGCAATAGTATAGTATAAAGGAGTTTAAAAAGGAAAACGTTCCCCTGCTGTACGTGAGTCTACACAGTCGTCGAGCGGCCAAATGTTTAGTGCTCTAAGTAAAAATTTACAAAAAAAGTCAGATGAGATACGCCAGGGTCTGTCTGGTATGAATGGCCATTGAGTAGTAGTTTGTTGTCCGTCCTGATATGTCCGTCCAAGAAGGGTGGATGCGGGGGAAAAGAAAAAAAAACTACGCCATGAACAGTACCGTTGACAGTAGCATGGGAATAACCGCGGCGAGGACAGGGAAAAGGGACAGTGGCACAGATAAGCGCGCATCGCTACAAGACGGACAAGGGGGAGGCATCAGCATTCTGGTTATCGGGGAAAGAAAATTAAACGCACGATTTGCTTTTCGTTCCTCCAGATCCAGAGGGTGCCGATAATATTTTCACGGTCAGCGTCGCGATGAGCCCATCCACGGCCTTTGTCCCGTTCGCGCCGACGGAGGCGAAATGGTTGATCCCGTCCGAGGTGTTTGAAAGGTGCCCAGAGATGTATTGAACACTGGTCTGGTACACGTATCCGCCGTAAGAGGTCTGTCCTGAATAGGTCGTTCCGTTCGTCAGGTTCGCTGTCGGTATGAGGGCTGGTTGTGCAGTTGCATTGCCAACTAGCCAGTCGCTACGGTCAAAATCTTTTTGTGAGTACAGAAACGGAAGGACAAAGGAACTAAACGCGTGGGCGAACCGAGCAAGGTTATATCTTTTTTTCCGGGGAATTCAAAGGGGAGGTTGTTAGAAATGTTAGGAGAGAGAAAAGGTTCTAAAGAACGTGAGAACTCGTACCCATTAAAAATGATGTCGTGGTTCACTTGGACACGTAAGCCAACATAAAACGGGAAGCAGGACATGTAAATCCAAGCCAACAAAAGACTCACATTGTTCCGGCAGTTCGTACGACAGAGCCATAAAAATGGCACCACTATAGGGAAACAATTAATCACTGCCAAGAGATGCACAGTCAAAGAGCACCTGTTCGCTTGGGCACCTGTCTGTGTCCAATAACGGAAATGATTTCCGCCCATGATCGATTCTTGGCATGTGCCCAGCGTTGGATCACCATAGTCCCATCGCATCACTGCTGTTTCGTTTACTGAAATTAAAAAAGTGAAATAAAATAAAAATTCTGAGTGGTTGAAAGGAAAGGAAGAATGTCGCTGGACTCAACAGTAACCATGACCGTCGCCGAGATTTGCCAGTTGGTCGCTCCCCGAGTGTTGTCCAAGACATTCACCAGCGAACCCGAAAGATCTATTAGAAGAAGCGGACGTGGGGAGGAAGGATGGTGCGGAGAAAGGCCGGGGACGGCAGTTGGGGAGAGGTTCGTCACATGCCATTTTCACAGGAGGAAGTGAGCGGGGGACGTACAGAAGGTAGTTACGATAGCCACCATCAGTCTGCTGGTCGACTAGAACCGCAGAATCTGATGTGCCGAGTACGATGACATTTATTGGTTCTCCAAGGCCGGGAGGGAAGGTGTTGTTCACTTGCTACAGAGGAGGTGAGAAGTTGCCAAAAAAAACGTTCATAATTTCGTTTCGAATATATATGAACGCACCGTGAGCCAACTACCGCCGAGGCTGGTGGGGTCGTAAAATCCCTGAGGCGGAGTGTCGCTCCCACGCCTAACGTGCGGACTTGACCCGTGGCCCTGCGGGTGCGCCGAAGAGAAATTGAAGAGCGAGCACGATAAGAGAAGAAATAGAGCAGTGATAGACATGCGGTTATGAAAGACGAGAGAGATGTCAGTTCGGTTAAAGCGTGTTTGGGTCGTAACAGAGGTCGTAGTGGGTCGCACTGCCTCACACTCGGCGGGCGCAAATGGTCAGTCAAAGGCGTGTCAGCGGCGCGTTGCGTTCAAAAGTTGTGGTCGTTGCGGGGCCTGCCCTGCTCGTCTCAAGTCTTGATCTTCACAACTGAGACACTCTCTGCCCTTATGACACTCTTATGACCTTTTGTCTTTGCCCAGACAACAACAACGACTCCCAAAAATAATTAACAAAGACACAAAAAAAAACCGGGCTCTAATTTCAAATTCAAGTGAGTCAGTAATGTATCCAACTCATAAACAACTCATAAACAAGTCCTTCCACATCTCCCGCGATTTCGCCGAGTCTCGGAATCCCGCCCCTTGTCTTAGACCTTCCTTCGCTAAACACAGCGCTTTCACAGTCGGAATACTCCGAGCGCCCTTACTGGGCGCTGCGCCGCTGGCATGCATCGAGGCTTTGACGTGACGCAGCGAGGGGAGCCCCCTACCTATCTATCGACTCCACTTTCTCCACCGATCGTATGCTGCTCTAGGCTCTCTGACTGCTCTTGTGGTTATAGAGTGGGCTAGGCTGCCGCTCGGCTAACATTGCTGTGCGCTGATGTGACCATACCATTTGTCGATAGCCGACCTTATCGCCTTGACGTTCGGCTATCCAACCAGTCCGCCGTCAACTCCAACTGGAACTATTCCATATATTATATATATCGATTGATTCTATATCGTATTATCGTCCTAAGGTCAAAAAGAACAACCCCTTCGATATATCGATCTCCACTACACATTTCAAGCTTTCAGT
>QLPA01001254.1:0-20883 GCA_003313945.1 Lactifluus pinguis
CTGCCACATTGCAATGCGTCGCACTGCCATTGGTGAACAAGCCCGGAACGAGGTGCGCGTCATCACGTGACAAGAGTTTTGTTTCCCCCTGACTGAACACGGGCACAGCATCACATGCGATACCAATCAAGATGCACAGAGTCGCATTGCGGCCACTGGTGCTACAGGCGGCATAACTGGTAAACGCGATCTCGAGTCACGGTGCGGATCCGTATTTCTTTGCCTTCATCGGTCTCCGACTCGGAGCTTACATGTTGCCCAATAGTGCGAACCCAGCCGCTCCACCCGCATGTCCAAAGACGACGCGAAGGGATTTCACGCCAACCGAGCCTAACCTTCTGAAGCGTATCGCCCAGACCGACCTGGTAGCAGTGGCGCAGAGCTGGCAAACCCTGTGCGTGGCTAGCGGTGGCCCGCGAAGCCCAGGACCCGACCCGTGTGTACAGCTGGCGGGTCAGAACGGGATATCGTCATTGCTGGCGGGTGCGGATGCATGCGCGCAGCAGGACAACGCAGATGCGATGATCGATTTTTCCAAGAAGAATGGTGTCAAGAACCAGCAGGCACTCATCGCCAACGCGATCGCGTACCGCAAGCACCCGCGCAACGCGCTCAACATCAACGGTGTCACTCCCTCCACGCCCTTCTGTCAGAAGGCCCCGCGCAACCCCGAGCTGAAAGGTGTCGCCAATGCCCAGCTCAAGGGTGTCGACCCCGGACTTTTCGGCGGCCCCAATTTTCCCGTCGTTGCATTTGGCGCCGGTGAGTTCCGTTCTTCTTTTCCATCCTGCCCAGAAATGGGAACAAGTACGAAAATATGGACCGTTTCACTGATTGATTGTCGTTTGACCCGTTACAGCTGGGACCTGCCCGTTCGGCCAGACCCCCAACGTGGCTACTTGCACTTGCCATTGATATCTATCTTGAAGGACTGGAACAAAGGAGAGAAGTAGGGCGACTACCGGTATTCGCCATTGTTAAATTACATACCCTTCTGTCTAAAAAAGGAATTGCATGTTGTATTTTGGCCTTTTTTTTAGTACTGTGCACTCGGGAAGGGACCGACGTTTTGTTAATACTGCCGAGATACCCGAATCCCGTGGGCTTTACACAGATTTGTGAGGTATGTTCCCTGGCATACATTGCAGAGCTGGTTGCGATAGCCAAGTTAGGCTCGGAGACAGCGGTTCAAAGTTGACTCACCAGTGATAGTGTAGACCGAAAGGAAATACTGAGACAAAACCAAAGTTTGAACAAGTAGCTCGCTACAAGGACCAGGTAAGTTAAGTTGAGAGCGCGGGCATCGTGAAGATCCACGGTTTCGAGGTAAACGAAGGTAGGCAGTCAAGGAGGACACTTGGCCAAATCTGAGGGCGTTTCGAACTTGATATCGATATTAGACTCACTGGCCCAACACTGGTTCGACAATATTACACATAAAACTAGAGCTATATGCGTCCGGTTTCCATCTCTCGGTAGTAGCAGGAGAGCAACTTGACGTTGTTTGACGTTCGCGATGGTGACTCGGATGACTCAAGAGGCCAAGGTAGCCTCACGTGATTCACGCGATCGTTGAATCGACGTTTGATCATGGTCACTTCATGATTTTCATAGCTCACACGTGGATCTCAACCATTAGACCGCGTCATGGCCAAGTAATGTATGGGCTTGGTGTTTCTCTCTTGGCAGTCACGGTCGTGATGATACCAGCCCAAGAACCCACACCTCCCGTTACCATGCCGGTTACTAGATAACGATGTCAAGATGCCCACCTCACTCCATTGTTCTACACAGCATCGTTCATGGGGGTATCTGCATCAGGAAGCTTAAAATCTATGTTACTTCCAAACAGATGTAATGTACAAGGTATTCTCTCTCTGGATGCTTGTATTGACAGTTTCACCGCGGTCCAGAAAATGCTGTACATCATCAAGACAAAATTATGACGCCAAATGTATCGGATCCCATCCTTGGTTGTTATGGGAGGCCCGCGCTGTGTCATTATACTGTGACAGTTGTGCGGTACGTGAATCTACATCGCGCTGTCACGGTTCAGGAGTAACCATTGTTACCACACCCAGATTACGAGCTCGCGAAGTTAACACCAGCCGGCTATCACCTCCGCTGTCCAACACAGTCCATAGTAATTCTTTACCACAGCGACACCTATGGGGCTTTGCATTCCATACTTCAATGTTCGATGGCATCACATCCTGCACGTGGGCTCTTCAGTGCGTGGTATTCTAATGAGAGCTTCCACGAGTCATGACACACACTTCGTGATGCTCATTATGCTCCATTCAATAGACTAGAATTTTCGGTGATATACGTATTTATGTCCGCGCTGACTAAGCATCATCAACGCGGTGTTGAGACTACAGGTTTTTTCCGCAAAATCCGGAGCCTACATACCGTGCACTTCGCTATTGAGCATTCACTGGTCATATAAATGACACTCTAATTGGCCATGCCTGTGGCAGACCTGGCAGTGAGTGGTGTGGTCCTTGCCGACTTGTTTATCTAAGCAGAGTAGTGTCCTCAGGGAGTTGAAGCCTGTCTGAGGATCGTATGTGCTTCTGAGGGAGAACGTGATGATGACAGTGGTTCTCTCTTGCATCGATAATGGGGATGCTTCCAGCATCGGGATAATTGGTCTAAACCCCTACAAACTTCTCGACATGAAGAGAAAAAGGGGACACGGGCAGTCCATCCCCGTCCCTTGCCTGGACGTTTCATCCAGTATTTCGGGTAATTCATCCAGTGTCTCTCCAGAGACTCGCCGGAAAGCAGAGATTTGGTTTCCTGCTGGCAATTATAATAATCGAAAGCTGTGTGGCCGCATCAGACTGCTTGAGCTGTGATGCTGACGACCTCGTACAGGTGGAAGATAAGCTTGTTCGACGGACTGACAAAGACGCAGGTGCCGCGGCGAGCGGATCAATGTGTTATTTGGTTAGTACTCTACGATCACGAATAGGAATGGAGTCATCGTATATATGCGCCAGTGCACTAAATCACCTCGGACCACCATGTGATCGCCCCTGCATGTGACGGCGTTCAACTTGAGGATTGGTGGCTGTAAACCCAAATAGATACGTAGTATGTCCGAGTCCGCCATAACCTTTTCGCATTTGCAATTGGACTAACGCATACTACATTTTCAGGTTCATTGCTAATAATTGCAGTTGCCCCATTTGTGCCAGAGTGCCAGAGCCTATTATGCGAATTTGGATATGCACGGTCACCCTCCGGGCTAGCTTCTCCAATGTATAGACTTTTGGTATCTCCGTTCCCTTCAGCATAGCACTTTCAGAGCTATCCATGGCCGGACCTCATCACAATAGATATGCTTTCCCGGCGTCCTTATAAAATAAAGCATACAGTGAATGTCACGCCAGTCTTGGGACCTAGGAATTTCCTTCTCATCTAACCCATCCACCTTCCATGTCTCACCTCCCTCACTGTCCATCTTGTTTGGCTTTATGTGGCGATAGTGCTCATCATGGATCTCTGGTGTTGGATGGCAAGTCGGAGGCGGGACTTCTCTCTCCACCCGTATCGAGCGTGGCGGTTTCTGCCGTCCATCTTCACGAAACTCCTGTTCTAAGCCAAACTCAAACCCTTACAGATTTTGTTGGAGAGGAGACTGCCAAAGATCGTACTGATTTGTCCTCTTTTCAACCTTTGACCACAGTCCGAGTTCTGATGATACACATTGGGTAATACATCAAGTTATGGATAAAACAGTGCTTGGGTTAATCTCACTCTCAGTGCTGCTTTAACGTTGTTCCTTGCGACAACTGACGCGGTATGTGATTCGAGTCGAACCCTGTGCTACTTGTCTTACTCATTGATACGTAGACAATTGTTTCTACGTGCTTGCCGACTATCATTCAAACGTTTGATGGTTCACACTCTGAATTTACTTGGATTGGCGTAGCATATCTGCTCAGTCAGACAGCATGTCAGCCACTTTACGGAAGATTATCTGACCTCCTCGGAAGGAAGGTGGGCGAGTTATATTTGGGCCAGAAAGAGACTAGGCTAACTTTGCACTAGTCTGTCCTTTTCTCGAGCATCGTCCTGTTTGGTCTCGGTTCCTTACTATGTGGTGCCGCTCGAGTGAGTAATCACCAGAGATTGCCTCCTTGTAATGACATTTTCCCAGGACTTACAATGGCTAATTGCTGCACGTGCGTTGTCCGGCGTAGGCGGTGGAGGAATAGTTAGCTCCGTCTGGGTGATTACTACAGAAATCGTGGAAGTCCCCAAAAGGGCTAAGTGGTCCCAGGTCTTGAGCATCACTTGGAGCTGCTCAGCTCTCGCAGGCCCGGTGCTTGGCGGCGTATTTAGCAGTAAGTCACAATTCCTTAACCTCGTCGGTGATAGATCATGTGATATAAAGGTTCTTCCTCTCTAAGCTGGCGATGGGCGTGTAAGTAACTCGCCTCCAGTCTGGAACTTGAAGCTGTCATATCTAATCCGCACATTAGTTTATCTCAACGTTCCCATTTGTTGCATAGGCGCTCTTGTGCTGGCCCTATCACTCAACGGAATCGAGTTGGCAGCCTCAGAGGGTGCCTCTTGGGAAGACTTTCTTCACAAGTTTGACTTTGTTGGCTTGTAGGGGAAATTTACCAGCACTCGCTCGTTCACACCAGCTCACGAGGAAACAGACTACTGTTCATGAGTAGCACCTCTTGCATTATCGTGGGACTTAGCCTCGCGAGTTCTCGTGGCTGTGAGCACCAACATTTATACCTGCTTGCTGAAACAAAAATGCGCAAATCCAGGGACGTCGCCCCTAACTCTTACATTGATCATCATGGGTCCTAGCCTGTTGATCTCTGCTGGTGTCTATGAACTTTGGACAACACGCAATGCATTATTCCCTCGTGCAATCTTCAACAACGTTAATATTAGTGCGTCGTGATCTGCTTTCCTTTATGTCCGTTCCTGATGAACTCCTAGTCATTGTCCTCATTGTCAGCTTCCTTCAAAATGTCGCATTTAACTCTGGAACATTTTATCTAACTTTATACTACCAGGTCCGTAGCTGCGTCCGCTCATCAGAATATGCGGCCCATTCCTATCTTAGACTGTCAACGTGCCAATCTCAACTCTTCATGCCGGTGTCATGCTCCTTCCGTACTCTTTGGGGTCATCTTTGGCATCAATTCCTGCCACCTGGCTTATAGGCGCCATTCAGAGGCGTACGTACAATACCGTTGGCCAGAAGTGGGTCATCTCTTCGGGGTTACTCATCGCTACTACAGGATTTGGTGCGTGTTATCACAGTTCCTTTCGTCTGTCTATCCCACCCGCTTGAACCCACATATTCCTTATCTAGCACTGCTGTGCCTCCTCGGTGAACATACGCGAACTATAATGCAATCATTCCTCCCGCTTTTGGGAGGCTTCGGCCTAGGAATGCTGAACCATGCGCCCTATCAATCCCTTACGAGTGCTTTACCTCCCAAAGAATTGGCAGCAGGAACCGGCGCTTTCTTCCTCGTTCGTTTCACGGGTGCAACTGTTGGCCTGGTACGTTTATGTATTAATGTATATTGCCTTTGACTTGACATGACTTTGTGCCCAGTCCGTTGCCGGTGCGATATACCAAAGCAAGATGTCCCATACTACTTTGCGTGGAGCATCCCTGGCATCGACCTCTGCCTCTACGAACTTAAATCAGATTCCCATTGCCATAGACGCATTTCGGGTAGGTGGCAGTCGACGTCGATTTATCCGTATATTCAACTTTCGACACAGAATGTCTGGACCATGTGTGCACCTTCTTTAGCAAGTGCTTTGCTCGTACGTTGAATTTTAGTGATATACAGCAGAGACCCTGACGTCACGTTCTCAATCACAGCTGTCCCTCTTCTTGCGCCCAACGCCGTTGTTTTCCGCATCTACACCTCCAAGCTCAGACAAATCTCAATCAGACGCTGATAGATAGAACCAGAACACTACTAATAATCCGGGTGGGCATATGTCAGCATACTATAGAGCAATTTGTAGACGTCACCCTCACAGACATTTTCGGTCAATTTGTGATATCCGTTTTTCGAAAGCATTGTCTGAAAGATGCGGTTCCCACATATTTGGGTGCACATGGAAGTTCGCTGGATCGTAAGACACGATACTCACGGGCGGTTCAACGAAGGATCCGTGAAGCCCGAACCACCCTTGGTCGGGTGCGACAAAAACCCCGGGTTGATCGCGGGATCCCCCCGGCGCTGCTGCAGTGCTGAAACATGACCGGTCATGACCTGGGGGCTGTACAGTCAATCGTCGCAAGCGCCAAGCGGCTCCAAAGGACAGGGAGAGTTGGAAACGTACGCCGCTGTAAACTTGGAGACTCCATACTTGGCATTGAGATGTTGGACGTGACAACGCACAGCGGCCAATTACGTACTTTATTGCTACCGTTCCCGCTGGTACACACCCGAAGGAGTTGCGCCTTTTGGATAGAATACTGTACAGCATGATGCGGCGCAGGTACATCTCATTCGTGAAACAGACGGTTAATTTTAATCGGGAAATTCGTTAATGCTGCCGACGTCTCTCTCCCATTCCTAGGGTATTACTCTTGGGTGACACTTTGGTTTGGCGTTGGATAGGCCATTTTTTTCAGCAAGGCATCCTTATACTTTATTGCCCTTATCTCGGTTAGAGGGTAAATCTGACGGACAAACGGGCAAGTACACGTCCAGGCGGACAGGTTTAGCGAGAGGAAAATGACGTCTCAGGTGAAAGGTAAGGAATGTGGCCTAGGTTACGATGGATGAGATTGGAGAAAAAGGAGTAGTGAAGAATATGCGTGGCTAGGACGGATGATCTCGACAAAAAATGTGGCGGACGAGGGAACACCTTGAAAGGGACGAATGAGTTGTGGCCCCGGGCCTGAGTGGATGGTTCTGACAGCGAAGAGAAGATCAAGAGGCCGAAGAGGATCTTCAGACTGCTACAGTGTAATGCCTTAGCCGAGTCACGGTGTCCTCAGACAAGGAAGGTTGCAGCCGCGTTACGTTGGTTGCTTCCGAAGTTCCGAGTACCACTCAACCTCCTATGTTCTCGAATTCGTAGGGCCTACTCACTCACGCCTCATGTCCCCCGCTGTTACCCACCTCCTCAAAGTCTCAGAATAGGGCGGATCAGTAGCGCTCAGGTTAGGGAAATGTAAGCGAGCTTATTATGCCCAGTCCAGGTGACTGGTACATATTTTCATGATTACTTTGATAAATCCTAAATGTCTTTCCCCTCCCAGTCCTCAGAGCGTACAATCACCCCCGCCTCAAGACCTGATTTTATGTCACTGTGACCGAGGGGACGAGAACCTGGATGGGCCGTGCATCGCCTCACCCTCGTCTGATTGCACAATTTGTCGCAACACTGGCAGCAGATATCGTCGCGGGCCCGTTTACTGGTCACCTCGGTTCGGTCAATTCTGTTGCCTTCTCACCGGACGGGCAACGTATTGCCTCGACCTCATATGATGAGACTGTTCGCATCTGGGAGGCCACGATACGCGATGTCGTAGCAGGTCTGTTTACAAGACACACCGATTCGGTCAACTCTGTTGCATTCTCCCGGACGGGAAGTGCATCACGATAACACAATTTACGTGTGGGACGCTACAATAGCAGAGCTCATTCGGAGCTCCGAGTCATGGGAGAGCCCGCAGCGGGCTCGTTTACCTGGACCTATTGGCGAGTTAATCACATCCGAGTCCGAGGCATTCTCACCAGATGGGCAGCGTATTGCCTCGGGCGCGGGCTCAGAGGATGGTGTGATCCGCATGTGGGATGTCACAATAGGAGAGGGAGCGAACCCATCATAAATAACTGAATACCAGATCCCTCAACGCTCAGGCTGTTGCATTCTCACCAGACGAGCGGTATATCTCACCCTCGGGCGATTGCGTGGTTCATGTGGGGAAGGTAACAACGTCCAACCCCAGTCGACATGGATGGTTGATGTATGGGGAAGACAGGGCACTTATTTTATGGATTCGCGTGCTCCACCGGCAGTATCTTCATAGACCAAGAACTATATGGATCGCAGGTGGATATACGAACTTGGCTTGATTTCGTGCACGATCAAATTAGGTTACAGTATATGTGTGAGATTCAAGTCCTGTTTCTCTTTTTTCAAGTTCTTTGTCCACTGCCTAATTGCACCCCTAACTCTCCGATTAACCGCAACCGCAATCGTAATCAGACAAGCTCTCAATAAATTACTTTTCTGCGTAGCTCTCTCACGGCGCCGGTATTACCCACGCACTACCTAGATCATTCCAGTATTCCTCGCACGTCGATTGGTCCCTGGTGAGTCAATCTGTACACAGACGTGACGCGAATTCTCGTACCGGTCGCACGATCCGAACACAGCTGCGGATGTGTGGACTTCGCCGGGTATGTCTCAAGAACGACCTCCGCTTCTGTCGAGCGGACGTCCGGCATTTCGAGAAGAATGTACGTTGTGTATATGTATCGCGTTTCTTGTGGTGTTCTTGTCATCTGCCCCAGGTAGCTCGATGACGACGTTGAGGATTTGCGGGATGAGTGGAACAATGGCGCGAGAAATCATATCACCAAACGGTGCGGATTCTTCTGTGTCCAATTTCCTAGAAACTATCTTGCAACAGAAACCTCAGAAACTTAAGCAACTGTCAGTAGAAAGTGACTCACCCCGTGTGGCTTGGAAAACAGTCGGAACCCCTGGAAAATATTTTCCTTTTTTTGCTGATGTCAAATAGCACTTCACACACGTGACACTGAACGGAGCCGTCACTCTTCAGATTCCTCATCGCAGACCAGATACGCAAATTTTTTTTACAGGAACATTCGCATGATCGCAGTAGCGTCGGCAATGTCATGAGACGCGCTCGGGGATCGCTTGCATCGGTCCGACATACCTTCAACCGGAGTCCGGACCGAACAGAAAGTCACGTGGGATCCGTCTCGACTCTTCTCGTTGGCGACTCTTCCCTTGATGGTCTCAGATTTCAAGGTATGGTAAGGGCGATGAATGACCGTCGGACCTTCCGGTTAAAAGGTCACCGATCTGTTTTTTTTCACGGCCGGCAGCCAGCATAGTATATATGCGTTTACTGGCCCGGACATGTGGCCCACAGATAAAACATATATCCCATCGATCTGAGTCTGTGCTCTTGCAACTCGGTTCCTGCTTTTTGTTCCGTGGCCGTTTTGGTTGCTCTTGTTGCAAGCACTGGGCCTTTCCATCGAACTGCGTTTTTGATGAATGGGCAGGTGACATAGGCGCTTTTTTTCGTAATGCGTCATCGGGCGCCTATACAGCATAACTATGGATCATATGGCTTTCCGATGCAACCACCTGGAACTCGGTAAACCCTGTCACGTAGAGGATATATTGACCCTCTGGACTGATGTAGAGGGACAGTCGATGCGACACCGTTTTGCGAGACTCAGATTGCACAAATCGAGTGCTTCAAGTGGCTTATTCGGCTACTCTTTTGGGTTGAGGTACGGTATTATATATTTCTTTTCTTCTACGGTTCCGTATGTCAGATTGAAATGAATGGACTCGCAGGTCCAGCACAGTGTCGGTATCGTATCAAAGTTCCATAGCGATGTTCATCCATGTGACTACAATCCATTCAGACCCTGGCATACTCCAAATTATTATCGGAAGCGTCCAACCATTCCTTAGTGACCAAGGGAGGCGGGTACGGCCCCAAATCCGCGTGACGATGCCATCATTCTGACCTCTGTATCTCGTTATTAATCATATATTATGGATCATCACGCTACCCACTGGCACAGAAGACGACGAGCACCCTTGTTTCTTCGCACTCAGTGGCAGGTTCCGAATCCTTCCCTGTCCCATTCATTTCGGAGATGACCTCGATTAATTTCCTTCGGTTCCGAATGAATTGAAAACAAAAACGGCTGCTTAGTATGAGACTTCTACGTCGACACGTACTGTACTGTACTACATAAAGTAGACAGGACGTCCAACTCGTGCAACATAAAAGGACAAGTTAAGGCCATATTTAGGTGGAAATTACATGGCTTTGGCGACGGCATCATACCCGAAGCGAACATTCAACCGTCCTTGTGGATCCTGTCAATACCCATCCAAAGCTTGAAAGTTAGTTTTTCGATCACCAGTCTTAAGATCTTAACTCACGATTGACAAAACTAATGAATGACATCGTTTACTATGCCAACTGTGAGTCACGGTTCCAGCTGTCAATTGTATCGTGCCTCACTGCACTTCACCGATCAGCAGCCCAGAGTTCTCGATGAGCTCCCACTTTCTAAGCCTTGGGATACCATTGTAATTCACTCTTTGAAAAATAGTACTTGACGTGTTATCGATTCGGTTGTGAAAATCTTGCCAACCATGGATATCCAAACTTGCTTGCATTTTTAAGTGACCATTTCTCGGGATTTCACTTACCAAGAAATAGGGTGTTTTACAACTCCCAAGGGAGATGGACGCCACCACTGTGCGCATAGCGGATGCGATGGTCGCGTAGCTCAGCACGACACGATAGGGCCGAGCACTCCAGGCTCCCCAAGAAGACACTGAGCTGGGGTGGGAAGCCGCAGGGGTCATTGTCTAGCTCCAGGGGGGCGCGTCGGTCAGTGACCATTGCCTTGCTTGCCTGTTGTTCGGCTCGTCCCTAACGTTGATTTGGGTTTGTCCCTATATCGGCGCCCGTAAAGTTTCAGTCCACTGTTCTTCCTTGTTCAGAATAGGAACAAACACAAAAAAAAGCTCCTGGACCGGTTCGCTGGGTGGTTTTTGGGTCCCTTGAAGCCGCCGGTACCTGCCCCTTCGGCAAGGACGGGTCGACCGGGGCTACATAGTAACTTACTGGTGGTGGTGCCTAATATTCCTGCCCTTGATACCCACGTTGTTTCGTGAAGGACTACAAAGCGAACAAAGTGAAACGCCAAGGTAGAAAAATCACGTACCAAGGGAGACATTTTCTTATTCGGTCTTTGTTGTGGCCTTTTTGACAGAGGGGTTACAGTACTAATGAGCAATCATCATGATCGCAAGCTACTGTAGCTTTCGCACAAGATCACGATTTGCGTAGTCAATATGCCCAAAAGAGGGACCTAGATACCGGAATCAGGCCCGAACGTTATAACGAATGGCTTGTAACCCCTACTCCCCCTCAAGCCCCATACTGAGAAGAAGCCCAAGGCACTTGTGCGGCGTTTGGATGGAGGGGCCACCTACCATACACCACATTGGTAGAGGCGAGCGGTCACCGGTCACCTGCCAATACTCAGGTCCACCAATACTACAAGTTAAGTTACTTCGGATGGATCCTCATAAACTCCAGCAGATCACTAACTAGAGTACTAACCCACAGAGAGCATGGGCTACGTCATGAGGGAGGGAGGAAACGAAAGAGAGTTCGACGAACGAACCATATTTGGTCCCGACGCACATGGGTAAGAAGCCTCAGACGGATCAGATTGGCACGTGGGTAAGAGGGCACCACCTGACCCATCACATGTGCAATGATCAGGTGCAAACCGCGACCTGAGTGGGTGGGTTGGAAATGAGCTTGACGAGGGGATCGAATGCTAGAACTAAATTACCTACCTCCGCAGTTATACGCCAAAAAGCAGAGACATGGCGTTTGTGCTCTTAAAATGATGAGCCGCCGATTCATCTGGAGGGAAAGGGAATTATACGGCGGTCCGATATAGTGAGTTATTACTATGATGGCATGCACAAGTCATAAAACCAGAGCCATGATTTCGTGTCTCATCCTTTCCACGCCAATCAGACTCCAACTGAGTTGCTTGGTTTGCCAAAAGCTATTGTGCTTAAACGGCTTAGGACAGGGATCAGTCCTCATTTCACGATCCGATCTCCGGTTAAACTGAATCTTGGCCATCAGCCCAGGTGAATGGAGCACTATAAGCGCCGAGTTGAAGCTACAAGCTACAAACTCAGCGGAACCCATCGTATCTCGTGATCAGCTCACGGGTTGACAGAATGATCAGCGAAATGCAAAAAAATAAATGGTATTGTCAGCAACGAGTTTAGGAGCTGAGCTGCGGTCTACGTATGTATTCGTTGCAAAAAAACCATCGTTCCCTTACTTGGCCCGACGGATAGGTAGCGATATTACCGGTAACGAGATGTGCGAGATTGTGGTGCATGGGCTGCCGGTAACTGCCGGTACGAGGCTAAACCTCAGCTGATTAAGGGCAGATCGGCAGTGGATAAGTCGACTTGAAGGGATCTGGTGTGGTGCAGTTGTCACAGCAAATGGCGTGAGAATGGTCTAAGTAGATGACATATTCAAGTGGCTACGGGAGGAGGAAAACGAACACGAAAGTGGCGGAAAGTGGGGTCATGATTGCGTAGAAAATTGGCGAAAGTAATCGAACGGTAGACGACGGCCGAAAGGAAAGTGATGGGGGTGACGGACCGGGGAATGGAGGGGGGGGGGGCTGTGTGAAAGCGAAAGGGGGGTTTTTGGAGAAAAAAAAAAGATTGACGGAAGCGGTGTGGACCAACATGCAGTTTGGGCGTTGCGCCAAGTTGGAGGGAAAAAAGGGTGGAATACAAAGAAACGTGTTGTCGGGACGAACGTGAGTGATTGAGAGGGGAAGGGGGAGTTGTCACAGTAGTGAAGGATGACGCTCAGGCAAACCCGGCACGAGTCATTATTATTAACCTCGTTGTCATGCGCACATTTAAAATCTTGGGGTCATCCTCTTACCTCTACTTGTCTCCCGCCAACTTTCTTTCTTTCCCATCCTCTTCCTCTGTCTCACAATGTTTGACGAAGACTGCTGTCTTCAATGTGGCAAACCCATGCGTGATGACAAGTAATTATCAGTCCCTGAACCATCTATCCTCACATGATCCCTCTCTAACAATCATTACGTCCTCACCCAGCCGTATATACTGCTCCGACGCATGTCAGGCCCTCGACGACTCCTCTCCCTCCCTCTCCACTGCCTCTTCTGCCTGGCCTTCTCCGAGTATCCCTCCCCTTGCAGTAGGTCCCTCACAGGACCCTCCCTCCCTCGCTCTCGGCATGTCTATATCATCTTCCAAGCCTACCTACTCACCGGCCTATCCAATCTGGTATGACGACGAGGACGTCGCCGACGTCCTTTCTGTCCACCCCCCAGAGGATGCTTTCCTTCGCCCTTATGACGCATTGTCCTATGCCCGCCGCCCCAGCAGTACCAATACCCATTCGACCATTCCCCTCCTTCATCGCCACTCATCTTCTAGCACAACGAACAGCAGTGCGGGACACAGTGCGATCTCGACAGAAGAAGATTCTGATATATCGGGACCCACTTCCTCTTCGCGCCATCACCGCCGACGTTCATATGGAACTCCATTACGCCCTTCCGCACCGTTGCCCACTTCCGACGCTCCGGACTCTACCATCACTTCTAGAAAACGCAACCGTGCTTCTCTCCCTGCATACTTTTCACTTCTCACTCTTGGTGCGCCACATGCAAAGTCATCCTTGACAATGTCACCTCCGCGGTCTTCGGCCGACACGGCCCGTGCGCGGCCCTCTCCGACTGACCCCCGTCTTTCTCGCCCGACCGTCGACAGTACGCATGCTGTCGCCGGTCACTCCCCCAACAGCGCACCTTTTCTTGCTACGGATCCCGAGGAGTACCGTGGTCGTCGTCGTGAACCAGTCTCTACTTCGCGGCCACGCCTACGCTCACCCTCACGCTCCCGTTCCCGTTCCCGCTCCCGCTCTTACTCGCGTGAATGGGTGTCCGGTCAAGAGGAAATACGCGGGCGTCGCCGCGTGGACGAGCTAGATGGTTGGGCAACAGATCGTCAATATGGATACGGCCGAGGACGTAGCGGATTACGCGACCGAGCTGAACGGGTGCTTGCGCTCAACGGCCCCCGGAGATGATGATGTCGATGTTCTAGTCCGGCTCGACACGTCTTCCCCGCCGTTTCTGCATGCATTTTCTTGTTTGGATTCTTGTTCATCCCATTCATGCCAACGTCAACGCCCCTTCTCTCGTTCGAACGTCACACCAATTGTTGCACGTCACATTTGCCGCATTACATCCTCGTCTTCCATTCACTGTAGCATGTTTTGTCCCCCCACGTCTCCCCTCAAGTCTAGACCCAGCCCCCGTCCCTCTCCCGCCACCTCTCTGAATCACCTCTCAGCTAGTGTCCTTTCATTTTTTTTTACCTCAGCCAACAGCAACCAAAAAGCCTGCATCCAAAACACTTTCTCATTACGCACGCACCGCATCCCTGCGTTGATTATCTATGTATCTATTCCCCTGGCGGTATTTATCTCGCACCAAAAAAAAAGGATTTTCAAGGGGAGAAGCAGGCATTTGCGAATAACGTCGGGGCCAAGAAAAAAAAGGCCGAGCCCGTAGTTGAACCATATACTTTACCGTAACCCGTACAAGTACCAAGTACAATCAAATTTTTATCCAAAAAATCGCAAACTGTTTCTTTGCAAAAACGTACCCTAAAATCGCACAAGTTAGAGTTGTCCCTTTTATTATTGTAATTAATATGATACATTAGCGCGACTTTCCGAGACCCACCACCAACATTAGAGCATCATGGTGACAGCACAAATGTAATCATGCAGCCACTCGCACAATGATCGGAAAGGACCTTTCCGATGTCTATTGCTAACTTGAAAGGTATTATGGCGGCCGACGGTGAGCTGGAGGGACTAACGAGAAGCTGTACGGGGCTCCCGGGATTACGCAAAAGACCGACCATTAGGGGTTGTTCAACGGCTTTGAGAATGCAAACCATCCCCGCCCGCCCTCCACAGCCACAAGTGATCCATGAGGAAGAGGTTCATGAATTTTGCCGCCGAGGGGACAAAAAAAAAACTGCGGAAAAAGGAGCAAGGGGGCCCTCTCTCCTGAACTAGTAGCTCCCCCCACCCCACAATTTCTTTTAGTTCATCTAGTTTTTGTATGTAATGAGTGGGGGTGCTAAACTATAAAGAATATAGTAACTTTAAAAAGATCTCATATATATTAAATTTTTAATATACAGTATATAAGTTACGCTTCGAGAATCGAGCGATGGTGAGGAGAAGAAAAAAGGCGCCCTAACTGCTGCTAACTATTCGGATCGATCCGGTGTTCGAGCGCCCTGTTCGAACCCCTTCGAAACTTGAACTTAAACCGCCCCGTTTCCTAGGCCATCGATGAGGGGGGATCATCACCTTCACCCAAATTTCCACTTTTTTTTTTCTTTTTTTCGCGTTTCACATCCAAGTCGATCGGTTTATTTTCTATCGAAACTTGAGCTCGGCGAACGAGCTCAAGTCTGTCACTCAGCGCCCTCCCGGTTTTTCTGTCAGGTTTGAGGTTCAGCTCGATGTTTCATCGGAAGGGGGAGGGGGGTCAAAGCCGTCTTTCGCAGGAGTGGGGGCAGGGCAATAAAAACCAAAGCAGTGCATTTTCATTAACGGAATGGCGAGAGAACAATAATTGGCCCTGCTGACCGAGTATAACCTCACATTCAGGCAAGGTTCTGTACGGTTCGCCACATACGTAGTTTGCAAGGTTTCATTGTGCACAAGTTCTACGTACTGTAGTGAAGCAGTGTGATCATGTGAGGCGGAGAAACAACAACAACGACGGCGCAGCCAAAATGAAAAGGCAAATTGAAAATCTTGGCCCTCAGTCTAAACCTATCTGCGCTTTACGCATTACACACATAACACTGGCACCAGTCTGGCACCTTTGCGCCAAGCAAGCAAGCACGCCATCAAGCGTGACTGACCGACTGACTGACTGACCGACTGTACGTACTTACCTATCCCCCACCCCAAATCACATCCCCAACGTGGCTCTCTTCCCACGGCATTGTTCGCTTTTTTTTTTTTCTTTTGTGCTTTGACGGCGTTTTGGGGATATGTCACAAGTTTTTCGGAAAACTCGAGCGGGTACTGTACCGTACGGTTTTTCAGGTGCCCTAGGAACCGTCTCGGGCCATGTGGCTGCGCCTAGGTGACTTTTCTTCACCGGGATGATGAGATTGAGCTTGAAACCCCAAACACAGTGCCGAAGTCGCGCGCTCTCTCGCGCAAGAAATCGAACGTGGATCGCCGGCTGTAACCGGCAAACGTCGAGAAATCAAGGTAAGTTTAAACTGTACTGTAGCAGCACCACCCGTGGGTTATTCTCAAGTGACTTACCGTGACTGAGATACCACTAGTAGACACGGCCGGCGCCTCAACAGAGACCCTTTAGTCTTGGCGTTTTGCGCCTTTTCTTTGTTTCACATCTGCTTCGGAATCTAATCGTCCGTTCGGTTCCCTGTGTCACCCTCTTTTCAAAAATAACCCACAGACTGGAATTCTCTCTCCGAGTGCATCCTGGTCCCCAACATCGAACCCCCCTGGCATGGCGTGGCGCGCCAAGAAAGTTGACCTTCAGATTGCCTTGTTAGGGGCTAGAGTACGACACCCACGAATGGAGCCCAACATTCATTGAATTTTTTGCTGCTAGCCTGATTTTGATTGATCCCGGGAGGGAGCTGTTGTTACGAGAACTCGTAGCGTCATTGGCTGGGTTCCCGTAAGTCAACACGACAAATTGGGGATACAACTGGTCACGGGAGTCAAAAATTCTCGACGATTCCGCGCTACCACGGTGATCTAGGTGCATCCATACTGTAATGGCTCGGCGCCAGCTGGACTGACAAACTATCTATACCTGTCCATTGTTCGCCAACTTTGCACTTAGCCCCGGTCGGTCATGATCCCTCCCCCCTTTCCTTTCCTTCCAAACCACTAGGATAGACTGTACATTGGATTGGTGGTAGGGCTCTGAAATACCGCCTGACGGTGATGACTTGGCAACTGCGGGCGGCCTTTTCATGCTCGGAAAAAGTTGACACAGATCGCATATCTCCGAAGAGCCCATCAACCCCGTAGTGGCTTGGGTTGCCGAGATGGGTTTGCACCGTGATTATAGTCCGGTTCCCATTCGACGTATCATAAACGTCTGATCCACGAGGCGTCTTCTGGCAGTCTGCACCGGCGCTCGGATATACGCGACTCGGATGCATAGGCAAACCCCCCCAAAATCCCTTCATTTGCGATTATGGAAGCGTTTTAACCAGCTTGCACAGGTGGGTGGGCCGATTCGCGCACGAGTCATTGTGTGTGCGTGTGTGTGTTGTATAGTTAAGGTTCGTAACCACGAAACGCGCTTCCATCCTGTTTGGTCTAGACAAGATCCCCGTTCTTGAGGAAACGACCCTATAGCATGGTCGTCGAAAAAGAAGGTATCGGGATTTAGCGGTGCTATTCTGCGTTCGGGTGGCAGGCAAAACAAAAGACGGCTGACGATAGTTCCGGTCGGAAAGGGCTTCGGAACGTTCTTCAGTTTCCCTCAAGGTGGCATGTGATCTCTCTCTGTGGGTCACAAGTATTTCAGCAAGCTCGTTACGCCGTTCCTGGAGAACAACGAAAGGTTGACAGCAGTGGTCGTCGAAACTCCGACGTCCAGCCTGGTACGTACCCTGACTGCAGCCGAGGTTGTCCTGGTCGGCGGACGCCGGACTTATGATCATGATAGGCGCGAGGGGGAGAGGGTAAGTTATTGTAGAAGCAGTCAAGGGATAGGACACTGAGGGCCAATCATTCAACGAATGACGTGGCCTCAATCAATTGTTGACCTGTGGTATACGTAGAACCATTCGAAAGTTTGATAGCAGTGGTTGAAGTAAGAATAGATAGGCGTTCCGTCGAGGTCAGACAAAGGTCTCACCGGAGCTCATCAACGTGTAACGCCGTGAAGCCGAAGATCCATCATAAGAGTGGTTATAGATGTTATTGGATTAGTTCAATAACGATACTGACTCTTCTTTGTCGGACTGAGAGAAAGGTGGTCAGTGGAACGCACCAGTCGTGAGCGCGTGAGCGCGTGAAGCGGGCCGTTTTGGCTGATCCGCGGGTCTGTCAGTCACAGTTGTCATCGCCTTGCGTTGGCAGCGAACACGAGTTCATCGTCGTTCGTCCCCCCGCAAAACCCACATACACACACTTTTGACGACGTCTTACAACTCATCGGCACGTCGACCTATCATGTCCGCCATTCTCCCACTACACCTCCCTGACCATCTCCATACCCTGTTCATCTCCACCGTCGGCTTCTCAGCCATACACCACCTCGTCGCGCCCGAATTCGCGAAATTTCTCATCGGGAAGAAGGCTTGGGATGCGCTGGGAACGCGCGAGAGGATCGGATGGCGCGTTTTTTTTCCCTTCTTTTCGTTTTCTTTATGCGCTTTGTAGACTGACGGACAGACGCGTTTTTTTTTACTACTATATACCAGGCAGTCGCGCGTGGCATCTCTTGTACACGCGTTGCTTATCCTCCCGCTCGCTGCAAGCTGTCTCCATATTTCTACACTCACGGCAGATCGTGCGTTTGGGTGGGACCCACGCGTCGGCAGGCTCTTCGCCCTCTCGAGCGGGTAAGACCGCACATTCCGTCCGTCTGTGGCTACCAACTCTCATCTATTCCCCCAGATATTTTTTGTGGGATTCGGTCGTGTCTCTGGTTCATTATGATGGAATGGGATTCGTCGTGCATGGTGCGTTGGACGTCAATTTGCCTAACTAGAGGGAACTAACTAAAGGTTTGTATGTTCAAGGATTCGTCTGCTTGGTGATTTATTTGAACGTTTTTGTGAGGCGTCTGTTCATACCTTTTCATACCTTCAAAACAAGCTGAATATGTCGCGTACTCTGCCATAGAGGCCCTTCCTTGCTTATTATGGTCCCCGCTTCTTGCTTTGGGAGCTGTACGCAACTCGGCTCGTTTGATTGACGCGTTTCTCTTGACTAACCTCGCGTTTCACTCTTCCAGAAGCACACCATTCTTGAACATCCACTGGTACGGGCGTTCTTGTCTTCCGCGGACGCAAAGGTCTTGTCTGAAGATGGTCCATGCAGGATGCTAGACAAGACGAAACAAACGGGTAGCCCTCTGCAGCTCGTCAATGGTCTGATTCTGATGAGCACATTCGCCGGTGCTCGTCTCGTCTACGGCTTCGCTATAGTGCGTACGCTAGGGGATGGTGTGTCGATAGAATGGACTCATCATCATGTTTCCCCACAGTCATACCAATTTTATCAGACGCTCTTCGAGGTGCGGGACGGTCTTACGAGCGCCGTATTTGCCGGATACGCTTGCGGGAATGTGGTTCTGAACGGATTGAACGTGTACTGGTAAGATATATCGAGCTCGTCGAGCTCGAGCTTTATTGAGAATGATAAAAAATAGGTTCATGATGATGATCGCTGCAATGCGGAAACGCTTCGATGGAAAAAAGGATACCAAGACTCGGCCCATCCCTCAACACACGAGTGCAGATCGACCGGCGCCGCCACGTCACAAGAAGCGTAACTGATCGCAGGCGATAAAATCATGCTTCTCATATTTATCTATCGGAATGGACAACACACGTGTTGTAGTACTTACGTTTTTTACTTTTTTTTTTTTCACTTGGATAAACGATAGGGGAAGTTGCATGTAACTATTCTATTTTTCCCCATCCCACAGGTATTTTTAAACAGTTGACACTAGGGACGCGCACTCCTTTGTTCGCGCGAAATGTGAACTAGTATTTAGTACCGTTATTGTATGAGTGAAAATCGACTGAGTTCTGCCGAACAAAGTCAGAGCAACATGCATAGAACAGCGCCCGCTTGTACGCACATCAGGGTTGACATTGACACTCGGAAATGTATGCGCGCGCATCACTGTCGTTCAAAAAACTTTGAACACGTCGTCTTGTCATAAAATGAACGATTCACACAGTTTCCATGCCTAAAAAAACCCCGCGTGGACCGTCACTCAAAACTGAAGGGAACGGCGGTCGAGGGAACCGGAAAACCCCTCGGAAAATTCCATTTGTGTAATAAAAGGAATGTATCGTAGACTCTAACTTTTACTGTAATACTGTACCATAGGCACAAGACCATGACGACGACGACGATTTCGCTCCGTGAGTTTTTTGAGGCAGGAACGTACCCAGGGCCAACTGGCAGTTTTTGGGTCAGACTCCCGAGTTTGACGACCCGATAGATGTGTTCGAAAGTGCGCAACGCCGGAAAAAGTAACGTCTGTTGTCGTTGTCGTTCAGTCACTTCTTCTTCTTCCTCCTCCTCCATCGCCGCTCCAACATCGTGTGCCAATGCACGCGAAAGTTTAGCGTCAAGCGTCGCGTTGACCCTGAGCGTGCGCACGGCCCGAAAGGGCGCGATGAGCGCAAGCCATAGTGAAGCGTCGTCGACGGCGTCATGTCGTCACACCACTCCGGTCCTTATAAGTACTCTGGGTCATGAACGTTGATCAATCTAATCTCTTTCTTCCGCTCTCTGCCACTACCGTTAGTCACGCCCTAGCCTTTATAAGCTCTCGGTTGAAAAAGTGTGACCGGACCGCTTCCCGGTTTATCATTTCCTGGGTGAGTTTGCAGTTGCACACCGGCAGGCCTCAGGCAAGAGGGTCCTCTCAAAGTTTCTCATGGCTATCACCCCCACTACTTTTCTTGGGCTGAATCGAAGTTGATCCCTTATTGTTTATGAGGCCATGAACTTCTAGGTAAGCGATAGTACTTGGCTGATCCGTGGGTCGGTTGTTCTCAAGCGTCATCGCCTCGCGTTGGCAGGGAGCACGAGTTCGTCATCGTTCGTCCCCCCCAACCTACACACACGTCGACCCATCATGTCCGCCATTCTCCCGCTACACCTCCCTGACCATCTCCATACCCTGTTCATCTCCACCGTCGGCTTCTCAGCCATACAACACCTCGTCGCGCCCGAATTCGCCAAATTTCTCATCGGGAAGAAGGCTT
>QLPA01001256.1:0-33516 GCA_003313945.1 Lactifluus pinguis
AAAATTATATGGTAGTCCCAAAATTGCCAAGATTACCCTTGTCATACCTATTTCCAGAAGTTTCCGTGATGGTAAAACGCTCTCACTGGCAGGCTCTGAAGCTAAGTGTGTCTTTACGTTTTTCACTGCTCCGAAACTACTCCATTGCAGAATTACAGTAGTCTCCCCTGGCCAGCCGGATGTTATGGTCTTGCTCCAGTTGCTCATGTCCTCTTTAGCATCTCATGGATTCTATTCAGCCGATCCCCGGAGATGTCGTATCGCTTGGATGCCCACGGCGTTTGTAGATGGGTGAAGACAACGGCCATTCAGTCATGCATTCTTTTCATTTTCACGTTGGTATATATGGCCCATCAACAGCTTTCAATGCCATCCTGTACCACAAGTAACCCGCTGATTCTACTCTAATGTTGGATGTATAACGCTCACGTCCTCAAGAGTGGACATTCAATCACTGACTGACGCGTTGTGTAAATTCAGTTTCATGACACGATATCTTGATATACCTTACCCTCAAAAACCATATTTTTGAGGGCTAAACTGGCGAACTGACTTGCAAAAATTCTGAGTATGGCACTAATAATATGGCCGATCGTCATTGAACCCCCATATCTCCAACTTTACGAGATTAACTAACAGACATGAGGCTCCCGACTTTCCCAATGAGCATACGGTTGCATCCGCCGGTAAGAAGTTTACTTGGACTCGAAAGCTTAATCCTTATTTCCATGTCTCTTCTTCCCCACTAGCGCCAAATACGGCATGGACCCCTAATGCAACGATCTGGTATTGGGTATTTGGATGTGGATTGCCTGATATGATATCAATGGCATTCGGATGCTGATAAGATGATAGAGATACACCCTTGAGCGATCGTTACATTTTCTCTTCATAGAGTGACCCCTCACTGGAACCTGAGGCGAGCGCACAATCAACAGGATCACCAGGAGACAGATCAAATAGCAGAGGGCTCGAGAATAGCATTAGGGAGATGCCGCCTATCCGTATCTTGTTGTCCATGCTCGTCAGCGGAGGTAAAGTAGCAGTGGAAGGGGAACGAACATGGTTAAGGTGATCACCTAACTCAGCGCCCATCATTTCCCATGCTGCCTTGCTGCCTGCCGCCCAAATGACAGCGTTGCTGCCCCTTCAATTGAATTTCGCCTCCATTTCCGAGATTACATCCGGGCCGAGCATCACCCACCCGTAGTGCTTCGCTTGGGCGACCTCGGCCCCGCAAATTTGGCAACTTCTCTACGGCCAGGAAGCTTCAATTACAGTGCAGTCACGGTATTGTACGGCCTGGAGAGCGGCCAATACTCAATCAGTAGTCTTTGTCCGACTTCTGACCTGAAATGGCTGAGCGGATGTGTCAAACGGGCACCAAAGCGTAAGTGGTTGGCCGGATGCCCGAGAACATGGGCTAAACGAGCGGGTGTCGCCAAGGGCAAGCGGGAATCTACAGTGGACAGGTTAGCATGTTATGATCAGGTAAACGCGCTAAACCCTACTGCGGCAAATGACCGTCCCCGGGCACTTGCGGCATCTTTCCCGGGCCCGATGTCCGAGGCCCGGCAACATCACCCCAAGTTGCTGGAGAACTCACTTAACGCAACTCTCTCACTGAGTGACACACTGATTCCCTACGACACTCAGTTACAGCCTCTAGATCGATCGATATGCTTAACACTCTGTTTCTTGATATGCTGATTCCCGATTGTGATCCAGACGTTTCTTGTCCGAGCTGATATCGCCGTGAGCAATCCAGATCTTCGGAATTTAATTCAAGTTGGTCCCCGTCAAGAGAGTGAATCGGCCACTACTTTAGTAGCGGTAGGCTAGAAGCAAGCGCCAGTCCGGGCACAGGCCTGTCGCTGGGACCATTTCCAAATTCTGCAATGATGGGAAGCTCTTAGGAAAGGTGCGGTTCTGACACCTTCCCAAATGCGTCATACCAGCGTCTCCCAAGGTCCTTATATCTCCAGGAGTCCCCGTCTTTATTCAAGTTTTTCGCCTGTTCTTCCTTTCGAGTTTCGACAGCATGTGGACCCCTTCTTTTCCCGCCCTCATGTCCCTGGCAGTGGGTTTCTTGGCCCGCTTTCAACAGCCCTGGAACAACAGCGGCAGTGGTGCGCCAGTGATCAAACTTCCCCAGAGTCAGTACTACGAATTCGTACCGTACATCGAGTTTACGCGGGCAGCGTACTGCGACCCATCCAAGATTGTTGGATGGAGTTGTGGCGGTTAGTTGTTATCTTTAACTCTCTATGCCCGCTTTGACAGATTTACCATCGAGGCCAAAGATGCTTGCCGAGCTGTGCCAGACTTCATTCCAACGTTGACGGGTGGTGATGGGGACGATATGCAATTCTGTAAGCATCACTTCAATCACAATGCGCCATATCTGGTTTCCGATCCTGATTCATGATCCTAGTTTATATCGGATACTGGCCTACCCAGTCCACGGTGGTAGTATCTCACCAGGTCGCTAACCCAAAAATGATGTGTGTCCACAATTATTCCCGAATCGGCTCGAAAATGCTAACCTCATACCTCGCAGATTGGCTGATCTGGCTGACATGGACCTCGTATTCAACTATCCTGACCCTGACCTCTTTCCCGGTATCACAGACGACGTTCTGGTCCATGAAGGTCTCGCGAACGAGCACAAGAAGACAGCGACCTTAATCCTAACGGAGGTCAATCGATTGTTGTCTGTGCATCATTCAACCAATGTCGTAGTGGTATGTCCTTTACAGCTCAGAAGATAATTCAGAGGTAATTAACCCTCATGTGTAAATTAAAGATAGGCCACTCACTCGGCGGGGCGCTCGCGGAACTTGACACGCTTTTCTTACAACTTAATCTTCCTGCAGACACAATTGTCCGAGGTATTACGTTTGGGACTCCACGCGTCGGCAACGAGCCTTGGGTTACATTTTTCGACTCTCACGTCACTTCATTCACGAGGATGAATAACAAGCTCGTGTCGAGATTCGGATCGCGATGCCAGGACAATTACAAATAGATTAGCAGGACTTTAGTTGTTAGGCTAGCTAGAAGACTAGCATCCTCGTGTCCGCAGATGGGCTCTCCCATGGGCCAGGAGTCCCACCTTTATCCCTTTTAGCATTTGCTTGTCTGGCCAGTAGAGCCATATATACCTTCTTTAGTAGTCTCATAGGCCCCTTAGTTCTTAGGTCTTCACACACTCATTTATACTGTATTCCTCTAGCTTGACCCAGTCCTGATTATTCCCGGTCGTCTGCTCGGTTACCAGCATCTCAAGCAGGAACTCCATATTCAGCTAGACGGAAGTGTCGTGATTTGCCCGGTGATTAGTTCCCCTTTATTTCGTACCGCCTTGTCGAACTGATATCTTCTCTTTCGCCACGTCGGGTGATGATAATGACATGACCCCACAGTGCTGTTATCACTGGTAGATGGTTCCAACCATCGGAGACGGTGACGAAACCGACCACGACGGGCCTTATCATGGCGATCACATAAATTCTGCACTCCATGAACACATGCAGAGTGAAGCAAGTTCATTAAGCAATGCTGCTTAAATTGATTATATCTAGCAACTTGCGGTTGATTAGCATTTTGACTTTTTCTCTTGACGTAATTTGATGGAATGGATAGGGAAAATGCAACTTCCCGTCAGTCTTCCAATAAACTTCCATTCTTCACCTTATCATGTTACAGTTACACATGTGGCTTGATGTTGTTCTCGCTTGTTTGTAACAAGCTAACTTTTTCTGTACTAGCGTGACGTCTGTCAGGTTACCGCTGATCGCTAGTGGGACCAGCCTAATGTAGACAAAACGAAAAATCAGCACGTCCTTCCACCCCGAGGTGTCTGGTCCATGAATGGTCAATTACAGCATTATAACATCGATGTTACTGTACTTGTCGCTGCCGGATGCTGTAGGACCTCCGTCTAGAAACTATGTCACGGCAACAGTGAGTCCCAAGACAATAGACAGAAACCAGAATGACATGGAAAAAAATAAAGCTAAGTCCACGCAAATGATGAAGCAAGCTGGCACAATTGCGCAAAATGAACGAGAGAATTGTGTTCGAGCTGCGGGCATATGCATGTCAACTAAAACAGACTAGAAAAATACAGGGCTTACAGTCATTGAACGAGTTGTGATGTTTAACTACATCAATCGCTGCTGCCTTGAGTGAGGAACCCACTGGGCCATTCATGAGGAGAGTAGCTGGACCACACGATGGAATGAGTCCGTGGCATCAGTTTGTTCTCGAAGGGCTGAAACTGTACATAAAGCGTAAATTTCATAACTGTCAGTGGTTCAAATTCCGACTCGGCAATTGCGACGGCAGGAGGGGCATCGATCAATAAACTTTTATGAATAGGGTGCTATTGTACTTCCAAGGAGTTGTGGTTTGAGATACAGAGCCTTATCCAAAATTTATTGCCAAGTGTACTATACACCATAGAAAGCAAGGAGAGAACATGGAGAAATGACATGATAGAAATGATCATTAAGGTAGTCAACCGTATATAATATATCACTGGAAATCTCACGCGATGAAGAACAAAGCACATTGATCAGTCGATTCAGTCCACCCAGTCGAAATCCAGATGTTCAAACTTCGCCTTGGGGCTGTACTTGCCGCCTTTTAGGCCCTGGGCCTCCATCCTGGTCTTTACAGAGCGATGCACCTTGACTCGTTCTCCCCTCTCGAGAATGGGTTTTGGAATATCGCGACCGCGGCCAAAGTTTATCCTGTGAGGGAACCGCTTTGAGTGACACAACACCACGGCATGAACTGAGCAATCACGTACGTCCAATAGGTCCTCCATGACGCATCTCTCCGGTTCTGCTCACTGTATTGCAACGGAATAATTTCAAGGATCCACCAAGCTTTAGTAAGTTTCAGTCTGTCGTAAATCGGACTCAACGCGTCTTTGTGTTCCTCATCCTCTTCTGACTTGAAGGTAGACTGAGATACTGGCACGAGGGTACTATCTGTTGGTTCTGCGGCGTGGCTGGTACCCGTGGGTTTAGCATCAAAGGCAGGAGGACGGCGTAGGACAAGGGGTGAAAGCGTGTTAACATCAAGGCCGACCTCTTCGAAGGACCCGGCGTGGAACTGGATTCCCGTATTGGTATGGAAGCATTGACGGATCATCCAACGAAGTGGAATTCTAGCGAGGCTGTTCGGGGTGTCGTTTGGGACCGACCCTCCACCGATATCTAAACAATAACGTCAGGATTAACGTCAACGTTACTCAGACAAGAAGACGTACCGGCGTGACATCCGGCAAACCAAACCTCCAGTACGTCGGTCTCCCATCGTCCGTCGTCGAAATCACCCCCATTCTGTGCCTCACTTTGGTGGTGATGAAAGAGATGCGGATGGGTCTTGCGAAAGAATGGGTGATGTTGATTCGATCGCGGCATCTCTCCGAGCTTCGTGCCCTTATTGTCGTCCGAGAGTCGAATGTGATAACAGTTCGCCTTAAACTTGGCACGATGTTCGTCAAGGGAGATCGCATGACGGAAATAGCGAACAGCAGTATTGGATCCCGTGAACGGGAGAGTGCGCCCAGTCAATCCGACAGAGGAAACTGTATCCCTGCAACACGAATCAGTTTCCGGGGCCATGGCCGTGTAAAGAACGGGCATACCATACGCCAATGAATTCAATCTCGACATCGACAGAGAAAGCTTTCTTGAATCTGGAGCTTTGGGACCAACCGACTTCGTCATCGCGGCTGAACATCTTATACGCGAAGGGGACTTGTTGATGGTTCCCTGCAGGAAGCAGACCCACCTGCAGCAGAGCAAGTCGTATTCAAAAAGAAATGCGGTGGCGGTGAATACAAACCTTGTGGACCATGCCTGCCAGCGCTCGAGCGGTGTAGGCGCCGCGCGAGAAACCGAAAATGCATATTTTATCCTCTGCGTGGTCTAGCGTCGATAAGATTCAGCTCTTCAGCGCAAAGAGGATCCGGTGAACTAACAATTCTCCATCAAGAACTCGTAGCCTCCTGCGAGTGGTGAAGCAATAAGCATGCCAAATCTCGCGCAAAATATCAACGGCGAAACACACCCATCACGTGTGCATCAAGGTGAATCCCCAATGCCATGTCAAGGTTCTTATCCACGCTTGCCGCGAGTGGCGTAACGATCTGCGGAATGGTATATGTCCCAATGCCAGCCTGTGCGCGCTGGGTCTGAACGGGCTTCTCGAACCACTAAGAAGCACATATGCGAACCTGGTAGTAGACCAACTGCTGACTCTTATCGTCCTTCTTGAGCATCGAAAAGAACTGCACGATGTTCGAATTCTACAACCAAAGGAAATATTGATCAACAGTAAGACACAGGTGGTTATGAGCGTACATCTTTGCCGAATTGATCGCCCGTCCCGTCAAAACAGAGAACGAGGGTGCGTCGGCGGCCATCATAAGGTGGTGGAACCACGGTATCATTATAGGCCTCAGGCCCGACAGTGGGAGGGGTTCTACCAGTCTCCGTCGACTTTGCCACAAGGGGGATAGCCATATTGAGGTTCGATTATTTTCGATATGAGCGGGAGAAGAAAGAAATCACGGATAGCTCCCAAGTAGCCTTGCTTCACGCTTATAAACGCCATGAGGACCGAACCGTGGAGAGCGTGATGACTTTGTCCATGTGTGGGATAGCGCTGTGCGTTAGTGAAAGAATGAACACTCCTTGCACCCGGGCCCCGGTTCCTGGACGGAGGCCAGAATCGATACCTCTGATAGTCAGTCACGCTATGTCACACGCCATATTTCAGACTCCGATAGGGCTGTTCTGTTAGGTGAGTGGGACCCGGGTTCGGGGGTCGGGTCGGGGTATGGATTGCCCGACCCCACCAAACCCGTACCCACCCACAGCCGGGGCAGTGACTCTGTCATCTTTGATACTGTATCACATTCTCAGTGCACTCACCCGCCGTGATATCTCTCGCCTCTGGGGCTCTCTCAACTCATTTGAGCTTCCAGTCTGGCTTCGACCGATTGCAAGCGTTATGCCCTCCTTTTCGGCTCTAAAGTTGACCTATCGAAATTGAGCCCGCATCGAAGTTGAGCCCACGGACCTTCGCGGGTACAGTATCCATTTCTCGGTGCCTTCTTTTATAACCGCCCCTAGCCCCAGGCTCACGTTCCGTTGCCGACTTTGCTCTCATTTCCCCCGTAGTCATGGCACAGATCTTCATTTCGGTGCTGTACAAGGCGCTGTTAAACAGGCTTAAGGGCTTCCTCGACACACTTACCCGGCGGCCCAGACCTCGAACCAGAGAGCCAAACGATACCACGACAATGACGACAGTGCCGCTTCCTGTCTGTGAGATTACCAAGACAGTTCTATTGGTAGATATTCGCACCTTGAAGTGCCTTCTGTTTATTTTGCAATTGCCTCCACTCGCTCTTTCCCAGTCGCTAATTTTTTTATGAGATGACGGGTAACGTCATTTATCGCAAAATATTACACTACGCACAATACAGAGAAACAGATGACACAAGCGATCACTCCAAGTTTTGCATGCATCAGCATCAGAATGAAAAGATCGCAGCGTTTTTCCGTGTCCCGAACGTGTATACGAGCGCCTGGCTCATAAACAGCCCTACCGTGATACCAATCGTTACGGCAATCATAGCACCGCCAATGTCGATGCCACTGCCAGATGCAGTGAGACCCCCAGCTTGAGACAGCCCAGACTATACCGCCGTCCATTTAATGACTTGCCAATACCAGAGAGCAAAGAGATATACGGACCGGAACCAGAAATAGCACACCGGTGACCATTGCTGTGAACGCCGTGCCTCCAAATCGGCGTGAGTACACGTTCCCCAACAACCCCACAGCAAACGCGCCAATCGCGGACACAACATCCGAACGATTGAAAATGAAGTGATTCGCCGTTTTGTTTGCCGAAAATGAAATGCACGAGATCACGACCATGACAACGAGGTCCCAGGAACGCCACGGCTGGAGGTTGCCCAGAGAACTGAGCACTGAGAACGCAGGCACAGTGATGAACTGAGACCAAAATGGGAAAGGTTGCAGATACCACGGGAACTCTGGCAAGCGATGGCACCCCCCGATGATGTGCATCTCGTTTAGCGATGTCCCATTTGTAAACGCGAAGGTACCGAATAGAGGCTTGCTCTCGCCGAAACGTGTGGAATTGGCTGAGACGAAGGTACCCGAGAAGGTAGTGGTATGCAAGAGCGAGTTTGCAAGAGACGAGAGGCGATGCCGTTCAGAGGGATTAAACAAGAGGTAGAAGTCAGAGCCAATCTGCAGGCCGAAGCCGAGGAACAGCGTATAGATCAGGGCGTAGACCATCTTCACAGAGCCACAGAGCATATTCTTTGAAGCCAGCTCCAGAGAACTGCTGACTGTAAAAACGTTAGCCAGGAAACTGGCGCAGATGTACAGACCTACGAATGAGATAGCCCGGAAGGATACAGACAATCCCAGCAGACGAGATCGCAGTGTAGCAAAACAGCTCGCTGTGGATGCTGCTTAACGCGCGGGCCAGGAATGAGATGAAGATGGCGATGCTAATCCTGCAGAAGGTGGACTGAGAAGCGACGGGAAGTGATAGGAACGTCCTTACTCGAACACATTCGCATATAGCTGGCTCTTCACGACCACTGTAAGCTGCAGCGAGCTGAGCACAAGCGCACCAAATCCTGCGATGAACATATCAATGAATGACCCTCCAAACGCCAGCGGGCAGATCAATGCCGACAGGCAGAAGGCAATTGCACAGCGGGTCCAGACGCCATAAATGGGCTTGGAATTAAGTAGAGAGTCGAGATGATCAGTGGCTCGCTTCGCACTCATCTCGTCGTGCACAACCTGGCGGTAAATCTGGTGCACCTCTTTCAGGTTCCCGAGTGCGAGACGACCAGAACATTTGATGAAGTGTGTTTCTGAGGTACACGTCTCCGGGTCGGCAAATGATAAAAGGAAAATGTTTGGGAGATGAATGAACTCTGCGTCGACTTCGAGGATGCGCGCAGCAGCGACGAGCTGAGACTCAATGCGGTGAGAAGGAGCGCCAAACGTCATAAGCGCACGAGCAAGTTTCATAATAAACTCCTGGCGGTTCAGGAGCGCTTCACGTAATCAACAGTGAGCGTTCATCAACTTGAGGCAAAAAAAATCTCGACTCGACGTACATGTTACAAAGAAGCGAATCTTGATCTTTTGTGCCTCTTTACGTCGTTGCTTATAGCTCATGGACCGTAGACCCATATGCTCCTTGACATTCCTCTCAAGGTCTGCGGGATCATCCAGTGACTCGCGTGTGGCGCCGGTAATCCTTGGATCCTCAGCATCATATCCACCAAGTGAATACAAACGGGAAAGACGCGGGCGCGCGTCTCGTCCAGACGGCTCACTGAGAGACGCAGCAAGTCCATAATGACCACGATTCGGGGCCGGGTCCGAGACGTGAGAGAGCTCTAGGAGATTCGATACTACGCCACGATGGCGAGGGGGCTGATGAGTGAGGTCATTCGGTAATGCATTGTCCTCGTAGTCAGAACTGTAGTCTGTGTGCTTTGGTGACCTCTTATGACCAAAACGACGTGAGACACCTGAGCGTGGAGGGACACCATAGATGTATGCGTCCGGAGGCGATACGATATCATTCGGATGCTGATAAGATGATAGAGAAACACTGTTGAGAGATCGTTGCATTTCTTCTTCAGTCCTATCATAGAGGGTCGCCTCACTGGAATCTGAGGCTCGGCGCGCATCAACAGGATCACCAGGGGACAGATAATCTCGAAAAATGGCAGGGGGCTCGAGAACAGTATCAGGAAGATGCCCCATATCCGTATCTTGTTGTCCAGGCTCTTCAGCTGGGATTGGGCCGTGCCCACTTCCCGCTGCCTCGGTGAGAGGTAGAGTAGGGGTAGGTGTACGAGAAACATGGCTAAAGTTATCACCTAATCCGCAGTGGTCCTTCGACTCCCGAGTGACCCGTGTAGTATCGCCATTCTCTGAGTGATGGTGCGACATTAGGCTGGAGAGGGGAAAGACCTGCTTTCGACCAACTAGGCGGGCCGTCTGACGGCCCCATAACTAAATTCCGTTTCAGACGGATAGGTACCCCTAACCCTATTTTTCTAACTTCCCACGGCCACTTGCTACTCACCAATGTCACGACGCTCTCCCCTACCAGACTTGTCAGGAAGGCATCGCGACCCTGAAAACCGGGACAGGTACCAAAGTCGACGGGGTGATACGGGCGATCACAGACGCAGTGCAGACGAGGAACCACGCGATGGCCGCAGAGACCGAAGGGTCTCGGAGAGGGACACGCGACGAGACTATCGTGAGGACAGACGAAGAAGGGATGATAGCGATGACAGGCGGAGAACAAAAGACTATAATGGCCGTGATGATGGCAGACGGACACGGGACGGGAGCAGAGACAACCGGTATATAAACCGACACGACGATGACCGCTCGAGACGGGAGGACTACCGTGATAGAGGTTTTCGAGACGACCGCAGCCGCCGTGACCGTAATGGAGAACGCGGGAGCTCCTCAAGGCGCTCTGCTTCTCCTCGACACTCTCATCCGCTTTCCCGCTCAACGTCCGCTCCACTGGAGGACAAAACGAAACCCAACTTTGCCCCATCGGGTTTGCTCGCCGCTGCAACAAACACGGTAAAAAACGGAGATGGAACGAGTACTCTGCTCAAGTACAATGAACCTCCTGAGGCTCGTAAACCCCTGGTGGGGTGGAGGCTTTACGTTTTCAAAGGAGATGAACAACTCGGTATGTGACCTTCTTTCCACTCCCACTCTCCGGCCCTGGCTATGCCCAACCAACATTTATTTAACGATTGAGGGACATAGATTTGCTCCATATACACAGGCAAAGTGCGTACCTGATAGGTCGTGATCGCACCGTTACAGACATACCCCTCGAACATCCATCATGCTCGAAGCAGCATGCCGTGATTCAGTGTATGTGGCTTGATCTTCGCTACTGTGTGGTTGGTTCAACTGCCTTCTTCACAGACCGGCTTGTTCAACAGAGGGATGAATTCGGGAGCTCTAAGGGCGTGATAAAGTAAGGCCATCTCCACTGTGCTATCGTATGTATGGTGACGTATATAGGCCTTTCGTGATTGACCTCGAATCAACGAACGGGACACATGTAAATGGCGAAGCCATTCCAACATCACGCTATTACGAGCTCAAGGCGAGCGACGGTGCGTCCATGAAATGTGTGAGGATTGGTGCGAGTGCTGACTACCTATCCAGTGTTAAAGTTTGGGACTTCTAATAGAGAATACGTCCTCCTTCATGACGAGGTGTCGTGAATATTGAGCCCCCCATGGTCGGGTGATGTCGTTTCTAGGATCGACAACAGGAATATATAATACAGTTTCGTCATGTGGTTATCTAGGCTGACCTGAGCAGGCGAAGAGGCAGCCGAGGGTCGTCGGGTCGATTTCTTTGCCTCTCCTTCACTTCCTCTGCCACGGAGACAGAAATAAGCCACAGATGGTCTTTCAGAGGGTGATTATTAGAAAATGGGTGAATGTTAATGCGCAACTAAACCAAAACGAAAGGTCCTAATGTCCCCAACGAGGGAGACGTCAAAACTAGTAATATAGAAGAATGATGAAGTGATCAAGGGATGCGCATCACGCACTAAGTAGCCAAACGGATACTACTGAGAAGTAGATAGAAAGTTTGTTGTGAAGAGAGGATCGCATTGTTTCCTACTACAATCGCCTCTGCGGCTGCGAGGAATACACAGCGCCGACGGCTATTGACACGCTATCAGATAGCAATTGCGATGAAGTCAACATAAGCATCCTCCGAGACTATGGGGACATTTCTTCCAAAACATGGACCGGAGAGGACTTGAACTGCCGGTGGATTCTGCGGGCCACAGTGATACAAAAAAACTGGCAGGGCCAGGCTTCATTACTTCACATCTCAAAATAAGGTCAACCCAGCAGCGAATAAACGGTATCGTAAATCATGATGGGCCATGCATGGCCTTGTCAGACGGATGGTGCGTGGTTGACACCGTGTCAACCCTCGTGCTGTGGCTGCCTCCCTCGGCGCAGCGATCGGTTCCCCTTTCTAGGGCTGCAACCCACACCCCATCATTCTTTCTAACATACCCTACAAATGCCCCAATTTAATAAAGACACAAGACAGGAAACGTTGGGAATCATGTACCGTCGGCACTTGTCATCCCAATGAGAACAAATTATTTCGAGCTCTAGAGACTTGCTTGTTTTCAGAGTTCCCTGCCGCAGTACCTGCTAGAAGACTAGCCACGTATCTATCGGTTCATTCACTGAAGACACATCGTGGTAACAACGAAAGCTGCGTGTGCGCCACAAACTAGTAGCTTGAAGCTAGGTTCAAGTTGCATCCGAGTCGTTGTCCAGTTACTGCATTTAGGCATGTGCAAGCCAAGCTGAGTCAATTCAAACCGAGCCGCAGAGCACAATTAACCAAGCCGCTTGGGAGCCGCTCGAGCGGTTTTCGAGCCGATTCATTTACCATATTTGGATAACTCTACTATATATGGTTTTCCAGTCCAGCAATTGCTGCGCCACAACGCCTACAACTAGTAGGACATTCTTTCCGCGAAATGACGACCAGAGCCAGGCCTTCGTCCTATTTGAACGTCGAGCTCCTTTTTTTCTTCACGCGTCAACAGGAAGTGCTAGACTGCTAGTACTCACTACTTTCCCCATAATCAATTGACGACGCCACATGACGCATTTGTCGGTCGTCTTTCCGTCTTAGCTCAAGCTTTTGGGAGCATTTGGGAGGACTCGGGAGATCGGCGTTCGAAGACATGGCGTCCTCGTTCTGCAGTGTACCGATAAAGCTACTTTTCATATCCCCACTTTTGCTGCACTGACGAACTTGTCAAACCATCTTTCATTTCTTTGTTCAAACAACACTAAACATAGCTCAAAACTTGAAAGGCTTGTAAAAGTGCGAGAGCAGAATACTATAAGCGGGACACGGAGGAAAAAATAATAATGGTATGAATGAGCAGTAAACGCAAAGCACGAACAGGCTATAACGATACAGCTAGAGAGAGGGAGAAGAGAGTGAGGACGTTCAACGTTGGTTTACATACTATATTAGACAGATCTGGAAAGGTGTAGCTGCATTTTCAAGGCGTAAAGGGACGTAAAAGGGCAAGAGCTACATTGACCTCGAATTCGGACACGAACAGCCCAAAGACGATGCCAAGTAGCACTTGGGATTACCTGGCCGTTTCTCGTTAGCATGTGCACGCCTAAAACAGCGAGAATGACGACAGACAAACTTAGGAGTGGTTTTATGATGCCAAAGCGCGAAGTCGTTGGGTTCATGAAGACGGGGCGCGACGGCCTAGAGATAAAGTTCTCTCCAAACCTCGTGTTCTTTCGCGCTACCGCCAACACAATGCGATTTTCCAAGGTGGCGTTGAAGAGCGTCCATCCTGGAGTACGACTTGCCACACCCCCCATAAAAGTCGCAGCCCTTGTACGAACGAACGGTGCACCCGGGGGGGAGGCTAGCCATCTTCCAGTGGGTAACGGGTATCCCGCAACACACATACCTGTTGCTCCCTTTGTCTGAATGTGTCTTGAGATGGCGCTTGAAGTCCCCCTTGCGTTGCGTTGATTGCGAAAACCCGCAGTCCTTGCATTTGAGCATGGAATTGACTTTGGTGCCCGTAGAAGTGCCTGAAGAAGGGGTAGTGACCGAGTCAGAGGACCGCGTCTTGTCGCGTCCGGCGCGTTTGGACACTTTCTTCGAGGCCGGACCTACGGTCCGGACCTTCCGGCTTTCAGCAGCGGGAGGTGCGGGAGGTGCATGCTCAAAGGTGGAGCGAAGGGACGCGTTATTCTCAACTTCGATAAAAAGAGGAGAAGTCTTGTGTCCCTGGAAAGTCATTGGGTAATACAGACCAAGTGTCGTTGTCTCCGTGAGGCCAGGAGCAGCAAGACAGTTGTCCAGCAGGGCGGTGAGGCCATCGATCCCGATACCCTGTTGACCTTGATCTGCAATGTTGAGAACGTCGGCGGTTGCTGGTACATCAGGCAGAGAAACGGACGGGAGGACCGGCTGGCTCGGAGGGGATATACCGGTTGGAGAGAATGATGTAGAGTTGGTGTATTGATAGGCTTGGGCATGGATGTCTAGGTCCTGACCACCAAGGTCACTCGATGAAAGGGGACTAGGTGAAAGGAAGAAGAGCTGCTCTTGGGAAGTTAGAGGCAGTGGTACATCTTCGCCAAGTGGGGACGTCAAAGACGATGGGGGCGGACTGAGATGTCTGGTGAGATGAAAGAAAACAAAAGCACAGAACGCTAAAGTTACATACGACGACGGGGAGGAAGACAATCCCAAGTCCTGGAAATCATCATTGACGGGATGATTGGAGTCGAGAGCACCAGAGTGACGGCCTGCGTTAGTATTGGTGAAGAAGTAGGTGCTGAGGAAAGCATCCAGTTGGTCCTGCTTGAAGTTGTCACCGTAGATGGGCTGAGTGGGCTGACAGGTCGAAGGAAGGGGAGGGGAGGACACGCTGCCTGCAGCGCTCAGAGTGAAAGGATCATTGTTAACGTTGTCGTGGAGCCTTTGTTGGAACAATTTCTGCGCGATTTGCACATTGAACACGGGCATCTGCGCGGCAGGGGACAAGTCAGGGAAAAACTGGAAGTCCATGACTGAAGTAGTGGGGAGAGGCGGAAAGAGGAAGAGGAAGTTCACAAAGGAGGGGGCCTTATAAAAGATACTCCGACGAGGCGAAATAATAATTTCCACGCCTGGTCAGTAGCGGGAACTGGCTGCATGGCGAGGGCATGAAAGGGTCAAAGGCAGGGTAGGTTCGCCGGATTTGGAAAGTGCTGAGCGCCTTGGCTCGAATTAGATCTCGGCGGGGTGGCAAGCCGCGCCAAACCATCGGAGCGCTCGACACCTCGTGGCATCAATCGAACCACCCTCAGGCTTGCTATTTCAACAGTTCAACTCATCATGGAACGGAGACGTGGTATAATGAAGCGGCCTGCTTCTACTGAAGGTGGGAGCTACATGTCCGGGCATGCAAGCGTATGGAGCGCTCACCGATGTTCCGTCTCAATTCTCAGAGGTCGATTGCTGGTCTCATGCTACCAGCTCCATCTCTGCGTTATCCAACCTTGCTCTCAACTCATCAACCCAGGAAACTATTGCTCGCGTTAATCGTTTGATCGATATATGGCCCGCGGATGACGCCTTCCCAACGGAAGGATTTGAGACCATAAGAGCAAATTATAAGAAACTCGTTTCGGGTCTGAACGATATCAAGGCACAATCAGAGAAAGATGCCAAGTACACACGTCTTGTCATGGTGCGCGACAAGTGATTTCTCAAATTGTTTGCGTCTAGGGCCATTGATGAGGCCGTTGAACATCTCGGAGTGGTTATCGCCCTGCGAAAAGCTTCAGAAGAGACAATCCCAGGTACATGGCATTTACATTCGGTTTCTACAGCGAACTAATCACTGTTCACAGAAAAACGATCTAAACGTCCCCGTCCACATTCACCTCTATCATCATCGGCTCCTTCAACGCCAGCTTTATCCGCCAGTACGCGCCACGGTGCTACACCGACGCAACGAGGCTCTGCTGGGCCTCAGCCATCCGCACCATCTCTGCGTGAGACAAAAGCACGCCGTGAAACACTTAGAGAGACGTTATTGAGGCAGCTGCCTCTCCAAGAAGGAAGAATGGTTGCTTTTCATCCACCGAGCTCAGGAAAAGGTGCCGACAGTGCAAGCTCAGAAGACATGACCTGGATCATGGCAAAGATCGTCAGATCATTTCACCAGGACAAGTATCGGTGAGTTTCGATGTCTGTCAGCACTTCGAAGTGCTATTCAACAAAGAAACCTAGTTACGAAGTGGAAGACATCGAGCCTCAGGAAGACGGAAAGCCGCTGTATGTGGTCTTGATAGTCATGCCAACAGGTCGGGTTTCACTCACACGTCATTCACAGTCGATATCCTGCTTCATTAAGATCTACTCCAATCTCGATCATCCCTCTTCCTGACAAGGATGCCCCGCCAGGAAACGCAGCACACATAAGCGCCTACCAAGAGTTCCTTACCGGCGCAACGGTTATGGCATTATACCCAGACACAAGCTGCTTCTACCGTGCGGAAGTGATCGCATCTCCTCGGGACATCCCGACCCAGGGACGAGTAAGCGTCGATCGATTGCGGAAGCATTGCCGAATTACACTGACACTAGGGACAGAATTCCGGGGCGACCTACTACAAACTCAAATTTGAAGACGACGATGATCAAGAACACATGGTATCAGCGGCAGAGGTCGTTGAATGGCCGGGGAAGTGAGACTCTTCTGGCACGGTCCCGGGCCCTCTGTAGTAACTTACTTTCATTCTTTGTTGTATTGGTATTTCTACCATCAGATAAGGCGAACACGTGCTCGGCGTTCGCGGTGTCTACTATCATCATTGTTGTCTCGAAAACCCCTCAGCACAGTGTTCATGTACACTACCGTACTCTTCGCATTGCTGATACTGGGAGCTTTGGATAAATCGGGAAGACAATGGCCCGGCCGGAGCAACGAGGCATGGGTGCTTCCTGGAAATCCGGGAACGGTCCGTACACCAATGCAAATTAAGTTGTAACCCGTTCACTCCTCCGAGGACCCACTTTAGTCAGACAAGTTATTATACAATTCGAGACCTTGCGCGATAGTGTAAATCTTGATTTATGGAAAAGAAGGCCCTATCCGAAGAGACCCTTTAATTATCGACGCCTTTGTCTTTTGCTCCCATTTGGTGGCAGTGCCACCTGGAAGCCTAAGCTGGAGGCATGTTAGAGGCTCCCCGCGAGCCCCGAGACCCGTCGGCCCTGACTCCCGTTGGTCGCGTGGCTTCCATGCAGATGAGTTCTCCCCGCGCCTGGACTCCGTATGACACGGCGTACTGCTAAGACCTCTACAAGAGTACTGAAGGGCCGTCCCAGGCGTGTGAAGGTGTCCGTGAGTCGGGTCGAGAAAAATCACGCGTAATTTACAGACCTTGCTCGTGATGAGAAAATGAGAAGAAGCGATGGCAGCTTCTGTAAGGAGCGCTCAAGCGTTCACCGCGATGCCCGCCGTTGTAGAAGAAGCGACGTGTTGCGTCGTCTCAATTTGGTACGTCACACGGTGCAGTTTCTTATAAACCGACCGTGGGGCTTGGTCACATGTCACGTCATTTGGAACGAAGCAACCACTCAAAGAGACAGCCCTAGCTGACGAAATGCCCGAGACAAGCCCGTCAATCCACTCGGTTTTCACTGAGTCATCTGCAATCTCTCTTGCCGCATTCGCGGCCGTTGTGGCTATCGCGTTCATCGCGGCGCGCGTCCTGCTCCCTAAAAGCGGGCCTTGGAACAAGCGGGACCGCTTTACCTTCATATGGCTCGTACGTGCAGTATACCTTTACCATTTTTTCCTTTTATCTAATGGGCATGCACCTCCAAAAACATGCTGATAGACGTTGGACGCGCTCGCCCATCTCACGTTTGAATTCTCATTCGTTGTCCTGTCCACCGCTGGGTATACCGTGAACACGTCCACGGGCGTCTTCGCTCAAATGTGTGAGTCTCCCCGCTTTATTAATAAGTGTTATTTTTCAGAGGAGAACATGAAAATAACAGGGCAAGATTACGCTAAAGCCGACAAGCGCTGGGGCATCGCTGATCCCACGATCGTCGCAATGGAGTTGGTGACTGTGTTCGGCGCGGGACCTCTGGCTGTTTGGATCCTATACCAGATCGTGAAGCGAGATTCAGCGCGATATTACTGGATCGTGGTGCTCTGCACAGCTGAACTCTACGGCAGGTACGTGTCTTTCTTTCTTTTGGCTTTTTTGGCCTTGTTTTTGGCTTCCCCCGGTAGCTGATGGTATACCACGTGCTCAGTTGGGTAACGTTCGGCCCCGAATGGGTTACAGGCAGCCCGAACCTCGATACCTCGAACCCGCTCCATCTCTGGGTCTATCTTGTCGTGAGTTTTTCTCCCGACCTGTGCGTGGTGCCGCGCAGATGTTAACGTGCGTCTTACCTAACAGTCTATGAATGTCATGTAAGCCCTTTCGAGTTATAATGGCCCCGCGCTCATGCGAACATTATCTAGCTGGGTCGTTGTTCCCCTGTGGCTCCTGTACGACTCGTATATCCACATTGTAGACTCTCTGCGTTCCGCACAAGCCAAGCTTCAGAAGGCGGAATAATATGCGTCTCATTGGGGCGGTTCATCACATAGCTACTCTTTTGTTACACCCCCTTTTTTTCCTGAGTTCGCGACAGGTGGGGGGCACGGTGGTACCCCCGGATATACGGATGGATATATGGAAAAACGTGAGTGTATTGCGCGTAAATGTCATGCTAGGTGTGTCTACTAGTAATGCTTAGTAGTTTGTAAAGTTGTCCGTGATATGATATTTGAATATATATAGAGGCCACCGTGGCCAGTGGTGTCCGTGTTTAACTGAACATTCGCCTTGAGCAAGGTCGCACGACGTGACCGTCTCTGGCAAGATGATCTCCTGCCTGCCAGCCGAAAGGCGAAGCCCCGTGCAAGTGGCTAGATGAGAGGGCAAGTATTCGTCTCCCACAGCGGAGACAGGATGCGGGAGGAGGTAGGCTTACTGGCGAACAGTATCTCAGGCCCACCCATCATCAAAGCTGAGGGAGAATATGCCCGAGTTCCCCAGGGGCTGTCGACCGGATGTTGGACGCCTCCCAGTCCACATACTGGATGGAGCCTTTCGTCCTTCCGTGGGCCATCCAATCTTCGGAAAGACACCAGTGCGCTTTATAGCGAGGTAGTTGAGTTAGAAGTCAGAGAAATGAATGGACGAGTTTCTTACGTGGCACTTAAGTTATCGACCTACGGAGCCAGTGACTGAGTGAAAACCCCGGGTCGCGTGGCTCCCAGACCCCGTGAAACGCGGCCGTACTGCTAAGAGCACTACAAGACTGGGGTGTTCTGAAGGGCATCCATGAATTGGGCCTAGAAAGAGCATGTTGTGTACTAGTAATTATGACAGAATTTACGGCCCGGGCAGCTTCCGTCAACCGAGTCTTCACCGCGGTGCCACCGGATCTCAGTACTGACGACGAAATGTTCGAGACAAGCCCATCAACCCAGTCGGTTTTCACCGCGACATCTGCATACTCTCTTGCCGGTGTCGCGGCCCTTCTGGTTCTCGCATTCACCGCGGAGCGCGCACTGCTCCCTAAAAACGCGACTTGGCAGGACCGCTTTACCTTCATCTGGCTCGTACGTACAATCGTACCTGTGTCCACACACATACTTTTTCCACAAAACGTCCCACTCATTTCTCCTTTTCTAATGAACTTTTTTTTGAAAAAAAAAAACGCGGTCTGACAGACCTTCGACGCGCTCATCCATTTCGTGTTTGAAGGCTCCTTCATCGCCTTGTCCACCTTTGGGCGTACCGCGAACACGTCCAAAGGCATTTTCGCGCAAATGTGTGAGTTCTCCCTGATTACTAAGTGCTCTTCATGTTACAGAGGGAGAACTTGAAAACAGGGCAAGAATACGCAGCCGCTGATAGGCGCTGGGGCACCGCCGACCCCACGATCGTCTCGATCGAGTTGTTGACTGTGTTCGGCGCGGGAACTCTGGCCGTCTGGATCGTATACCAGATCGTGAGGCGTGATCAAGAGCGATATTACTGGATCGTCGTGCTCAGCACAGCTGAGCTCTACGGCGGGTACGTGTCGTCTTTTGACTTGTTTATTTGGCTTTTTGGTTATCCGGAACCCAAAGCCAATACGTTATTGGAGCTGATGATAGACCACGTTCACACAGTTGGATGACTTTCGCCCCCGAATGGCTCTCAGGCAGCCCGGCCCTCAATACCTCCAACCCGCTCCATCTCTGGGTCTATCTTTTCGTGAGTTTTTTTCCACGTTCGTGGTCACGGTGCTGCGCGGATCTTGATGTGTATCTCACCTGACAGTTTATGAATTTCATGTGAGCCCAATTTGACTCGAAGTGACTTAATATGGTGGCATCACGTTAATACGAATCCCATCTAGCTGGGTGGTCGTTCCTTTGTGGCTCATGTACGACTCGTATACCCATATTATAGGCTCCCTGCGTTCTGCACAAGCGAAGTTGCAGAAGGCGGAATAATATTGGGCGTCTCATTGGAGTGGTCTCAACTACACGTTTCTCGTTCGTGACGGGGGTATAGATGCCTCTCGAATAGGTCGTATAGAAAACGAGTGTTATGTGCATCGAGCCAATTGCCATGCTAAGTGTGTCTAATACTTAGTAGTACGGTTATCAATAGCACAAGTGACAGATGTTATAGGATATGAGATGACAGGCGTCGTATGATGCTACGAATATATCGGCGCTGGCAAGTGGGCGAAGGTGATGGGAACTACTGGAACGTTCAACTTGTACGCATGGAAACAGTATTTTTGATCTATCTCGTGTTCGGAGTGGACACTAGACTCGCCAGGTGATTCGCGACGGGACCTGAGGAGAAAAGGCCAAACCCGGTTACATAAGCACCTCTCATTGGATGCGATGGCGAAACAAGACGCCCGAGATGAACACTCCGATTTTCTGAGTCTTAGCGTGCACGTTATACTCTGATCCGCTGTCATATTCGTGTGCAACAAGATCAACGGTATTTAGGTCCAGAGCACATCCGCGCAAGTGAAAGTCCGTAGTTATGAGAGTGCCCGTAACTTGCCCTGTCTTTTGCCATCTTCTTCCGCCCATCTCCTTAATGCCCGCTATCCCTGATCTACCCCGAGCTCGTGTACATGCACGGCTATATCCTCGCCTGCAGCCTGACGGTGGATATATCAATGTAGTTAGCAACTGAGAGATTCTTGCGTACGCTGACAAATCACTGTATTCCGTGTTCACTTGGCACCATATTCCCGTAGCAATCCCACAAGTCCGGAATGACTATAGCAGCAGCGTATAGCTATATCGAGTGGAGTCAAACCCGCCTCATTCTTTGCATTCAATGGTTGAGGTCTGGGCGACCGGCTATGCCTTTTCGAGAGGGCGGACAACTTCTGCCAACGAGTCAATCTCCTGGAGGAGTCCCGTGCATTGACACTTGCATTCGAGCTGTGCTCTAGCAGCATTCGAGCAATGGTAACTTGTTCATTACGGATTGCCACGTGCAGGGGAGTGTCGCCACCGGTATTCGTGGCATTGACATTCGCATCGAGTTCCAGCAGCATTTGAGCAATGCGAAGGTGTTTTGAACATATTGCCACGTGCAGGGGAGTGTCGCCGCTTTCGTCCTTGGCATTAACATTCGCGTCGTGTTCCAGTAGCATCTGAATGATGTCGAGGTTCTCCAAGAGTACCGCTTCGTGAAGGGGCGTCCGGCCCAGACAACCCCTAACATTGGTGTCTGCATGGAGCTCCAGCAGCACCTGAGCAACATCGGCGCGTCCACGTCGTACTATTGTGTGCAGGGGAGTATCACCCATACAACCTTTGACATTGACATTAGCCTTATGCTCGACTAGTGTCCGGATGATTTCTGCGTGTCCCATCGCCACTGCTGGAAACAGTGGAGTATCGCCAAGGCGATTCCGGGCATTGATGTTAGCGTTGTTCCTGATGAGGATTCTGATTATGTCGAGATGCCCAGACTTGACTGCCAAATGTAGTGGAGTGTCGCTATCCCAGTCCTGCACATTCACCTTCGCTCGATGAGTGAGTAGCCACTGCACTATCGCAATAGCAAGGGCAACATCTTCAGAATGAAGACGACATGCTTTATGCAGTGTGGTCTGCCTGAACCTGTCTGTCGGAATCGGTATGTTGACATCTGCACCGTGGTCATAGAGTAACTGTGCAATGTGGAACTGTTTCGTCATCAATGCGGCATGTAGTGGAGGCACCGGGTAGAAATACTGTTCGCCCTTGGGATTGACATGATGCGGATACTTTGCAATGAAGTGTTGTGTAATTTCATACAACCCACAGGCTGCGGCATAGAAAAGTGGTTTCTGTACTTCGAATCCGCGATATTCCACGTGTGCTATGGGCCTGTAGCGAAGCCGGCACCATGGTTTCCAGTGCGTTTTGTCGCAATCAAGGAAATATTCGATCGTATTCTGAATGTCTGATGATACATTCTCAAACTGGACATGGTCATCCCAGTAATTGGCGGCATATCGAGAAAGAGGCAAGTCGGGAAGCCCTTCAAGGCGAAGCTCCAAACAGAGCAGGACGGCCAGGCAAGCCTGAGCAAGGATAACATGGGCAGACTGGAGAGGGATATGATACCGCGAAACATCTCTTTTTGGGTGTGCGAGGCGTTCCGATGTCAGGAATTCCTTCACCGAGAAGTGCGAGAACTGCACTACTTGATGATCGCCATGACCGACAACCGCAATTAAGCTCGAACACGTGGAGAGTATGGCTTGCCGTTGGTCGTCCCATCGCCATCTCCAGCTCAGCGTTGGTATCCCTCCTCGTCGGGAAGCATCAAAGTCCACCGCAAGCACCTCCGCGAGGTCCTTGACACCAAGTGGTCGAATCGCGACAGTGAGGCATTGAAGGAGACGATGCGCATGCTCTCGATTCACCTCGTTGATGTCTCTCAATATCCGCTCATAAGTCTCGTCCAGTGTCTTCGGTAACTCCCCAAGAATGTGTCGCACGCTTGGTGGGAGGCAATGCCGCAAGGATTCAAGTTGACAATAGACCCAACGAAACCTGTTCTACAGGATCGATAAGTAGATTGATCATAGAAAACGACTCACTTACATTCCATCGGCTCTTTCACAAAGTGTCTCGACAACCAGCCTCTTATCCTCCTCTCGCCATCTCCGCATCTTGGGATCTGAATAAACCACCGAGTCGATGTAGTCAACGATGTCTTTCTTTTGCCCACTTTGCTCGTGAAGGGACACCGAAAGTGTTGTCAAACCCTCGAAGGCAGTTCGTATATCAACCTCGGGCCGACTAGTCACGCACAGGTGCAAATTCGGTATCCGCAGACCAACAAGTTCAGCGATAAGTCCAAGCACTTGCTCCCGTGCAGATGGCATCCCAGAATTGTCTGGACACTCATCAACCGCATCCATAACGAGGTAGAGAGGATCTTGAGCATGAAGGGAGAGCATTTCTTTCAAGCATCGTGTCAAAGTGTTATCACTGGGTTGTCGTTTTTCATCCTCGTGAGTCGAATAAAGACGGGAGAGTAGGTCGGAAAGGCGATCAGACTGAGTGGAAAGCTGGAAAAGGAGCAAGTTGTTGCGGTTTCGCTTATTTTCGTCCCGGAAGTCAAAATAAAAAAGAGCCATCGAGGCAAGTCCTGCATCGCGAAGGGCCATGATATGTTCAATTATTGAAGAACTGTTCGAAGATTTTAGTCGACATGAGTAGCTATAGCTGGGGAATGACCAACCAGAGAACACTTTTCCCTGAGCCTGCTACAAGGATGACGATCGTTAAATGACGTGTGGTATAGTGTGAGAATGCCATACGTTTGCCATGGATCCATAGGAGAGAGGAAGTGGACTTCCATTTGTTGAAGACGGTATCTTCGAAGATCCACGCGGCTGAGCTGACGTGGTGCGTGGCACGTGCGATATTGTGATTTACCGATGGGTCAGGTGGAGAGAGCCATCTTCGAATTTGTTGTCGCTTTTGCTATGGTATGAGGTTACTTGATCCTCCTGGACAAAGAGCAGTGACTATGTCGTCAACAGCATTGTTTGTTATTTCTTGCATGACTATCCGCGTCTTCTCCGCGCTCTGTTGCACGACCTCTTTCACCTCCTTGTGGTCTAGCAATAATGAATTTTCAGAAAAACGTTCGAGATCACGTAGACACTTTTTGCGCACCGTCAATCACCTGCTCCTTGACCTCATGTGTGGCTTTCAGGTTTTCCGCTATAGCCATCCGAGCCTCGTCCTGAGTAATTTTGTCCAGCCTGTGGAGCGCATCTTCGATATCCTTCCCGCCAAATAGTTTATTAACGTATTGGGCTACACAACTATAAGTCAATCAGGAAACTTCCCTGTAGATCGGCTCACGTATCCGCCATTGCGTAATGTCCTTCGTTGCGATGGCCAAAATAGAGAGAACTTGAACCATAACCTTGACAATCATATCCGTCATTGCTCCGGTGGATGGAATTTCGGTATAGCACTTTAGACGCATCAAGAAGTTTTCCACTCGCTCCAAGAGATTGATAAGTACACCTTGACTCGCATGAACATCCTTGGCTGCCTAATTGAGCCAGTTGTCATAATGGCATTTAGGAAGGATCGAAGAATGTACACACCAAGAGAAGAACGCCAATCCCTGTAGAGATTGCTTTAGCAGGCGGGAATACCTGAAAGACCAAAATCAGGGCGTAGATCCTGGAAAGATAAACGACTATAGATTTACCACACTGACACCTGCACCAACACTGGGACAAATCGCATAGAGGATATTCACGGTTGTATTGAGACACTTTGTTAATCTCTCGTTTCTATTACGACGTTGGTCGAATTGACGGACTAGATCTTGAAGCACGGTGAGAATGGCGGTCGGTGAGTCACAGTTGCGGAGCTGTGCGGCAAGAGGATGCGCTTGGAGGTCGGTCTTGGTCTTTGCTTGATATTCGCTCAATGCGGTGTTGAAAAGAGATTGGAAGTTGGAAGAGGAGGAATTTGTGGGAGTATGGGACATGATTCTACGGGAGCGTTGTATGTTGGTAGAAAGTGGACAAGGGGGCGACCATGAGGCCCCCAGCGCAAGGCCTGCACGGGGCATGCACAGCCAAGATAGATTCAGGCCTGGCCTCGTGGAGTGGTGAAGGGGAAAACGGACCGGGGTGGTCCGTAACGGTGTGCTCGCCGCGTGAGGCTATCGCTGCATGTAAATTAGATTGAAGCTGTTTGTGTCCAGAAGTAGAAAGTGACGCGATGAGTCACATGACTCCATGAGCACGAGATAACTAACACGTGATGATCCAAGAGGAACGTCACGCCGACGTCACGGCAGCACCTCTTTTTTAATTTCCTTATCCTCCCAGGAAGCGCATACCATAGAGTATGAAATTCCATCCATTCTGTTCAAACAGGATCCGAGTCAACTCTACTGTATGTGCCAAGCTGGTCAGCACACAGTCAACGCACAAGATGATGGCTACAGTGTTGTATTCTAAGGGGTTATTAACCACTGACTTTTTAATTAAGGCTTAGAACTTAGAAACATGGCTTAATTAAGGCTTGTATCTAAGGGGTTATTAATGTTTTGAGTAGAATGGCCATTTCTTGGTCATCTGTTAAAGTTGTCATCCAATTTTGTTTTTTTGAATGAGCTTTTCTATTGCATAGACAGATTTCAGTATACAGTCCTACTGTTCTGCCATGTCATAGTCCTACTAGAACCACTATATAAGACTAATCACAAAGTGTCCAACAGCTCTCTATAGGTTTTGTGTTTTGGTTCAGTGTTGAGCCAAGTCAAGTGGTGGTTCTTATATAGCTGATCTAAGGCACGCTCTCTATCCATTGTGTGAAAGGAAAGACAGTGTATGGCCACCTTCCTAGCACCAGAAGGAGCAGGTGTTGGCTTTGGTGAAGTTGAGCTTGCTGTCATTAGCAGTTGCTTCTTCTTGCTTTTCATAGTCTTCTGGGCTTGCTTCTTCTTAGCTTAAGGGGGTTGAGTAGTGGCTGTTGACATAAGTGAGGTGGAGGAAGCAGTGGGAGGTTTGGAGTTCTCACTCAATCTGTCTAGCTTTTAGAGGATGTCTTTACTGAAAAGGTATTTCTTGCTGAAATATTATAGTTACAGCAGAGTGCAAAAGAATTTTGGGTGCTAAAAGTAGAAAGAGTGACTTGCAGAGAAAAAAGGGGCTTGAGGAACTTGGAGAAAGGGACAGCCAATGTTAAGGGCACTATAAGGGCCACCTAGTAATGGGCTAACATAGATAACAAACACTCCCTAAGTCCTTATTGAGGGTATTGGAACAATCTTGGGGGTAATTACCCATGGCCAGTGATTGTGATAGTGCCCCCAATTCTCATTTTGCAGGTGATTAAGAAGTTACCCTGACCTTAGAGTTGCAATTTTAGCTTCATTGCTAGGTTTTTTTCTGTGGGCCTTTTATTCTATATTATTACTTATCTTTCTAAGACTTAGTTAAGGCTTAGTATTCTTGTTGATGAATGCTAAGAGTTAGTCTTAGAATGTATTTAGGCCTTAATAATGATTAACCCTTAGGTCTTAGCTACAACACTGGATGGCTATCATCGTAACTTGCTCACCCTTTGCCGCCATCTACCATCCTTTTCACCCTCAATGCTTGCTCTCTTGTCCCCATCCATTGTCTCCCTCGAACTCGTGTACACACACAGCTGCACGGCATTCCGTCATATTTTCCATGCTGACTTCGCACCATGCTCTCGTAGCAAATTCCACAAGTTCATCAAACCCAGCTCGTAAAGCCACTAGAAATGCCGACGACGTCGACAAGGACCTTGCTTGTTTGGGGGAGGCTTCCCATGCTGCTGTATACTAGGTAACACCTGTGACACAAATCAATTCCATAAAATTTTGGAACCAGTGGCAAAGATTATGTCCATACATGTGTATCAAGCAAATGGCACATCCGTGAATAACAAACGCGATGGTCTATCACATTTCCAAGAAAAAACATATGTCGTAGCCTTACCAAGTATGTTTTGTGACGTGTGACTGTCACCCTGGTATGTTTTTTCTGTATGACTCCTTGGAAATTTCCCCCTGTGCACGGGGTGATGGGGGCATGGCGGTGCATTGTCGCCCTTCTTCCTGCTCATACCATACAGTCTCCCAAGTCTCCTTTCCCCGAAGACTCTCTGTATGTTTTCTCAACAACACTGGACTGACCGGTGACTCCGTGAGGGACACGCCCTCTCTTGCGATACACCCGCTGCCTGTGTCGAGCGTCCACCAGAGCTCCCTTGCCCTGCTCACACCCTCTGTTGTGACACGACCGCTGCATATGGAGCATACGCCCTGGCAGATCACACCCCATGCATTACTGTGGGCCAGCGCTTCCTGTACTCACGGTGTTGAAAAGTATGAACACTTCCGAAATTGTCACAAACCTGAGGCCTGTGCCCCGATCACGCTCACTGACTGAATGACAGGTTTATCAACAGCGGCATTGTCACGGTTCACAGGGACCGTGGCTCGAAGTGAGCTTTGTGTATCGGCGAGGGGGAATCACTAGTAGATACTCAACCAGTGATACCACCTAGTCAAGATGTGCGGCACAAGTTCCTGTGAAGGATAGACTGGTGACGGACGTTCCAAGTTCGTATCGCGTGTAACGGAACGGTTTGGGCTGGCGCACACGATGAGCGGAGTTCACAGTTCCCAAAGAGGATAGACTGTGGCAGATGACGATGAGGGGGCTGTGGGTCGAGCGCGAGTGTAGACGCGAAGAGATAGGGTTTGAGATGCAATCTAAAACCCGTATCCCTTTGTGTGTAACTTCGCTAAGCGGCACAAAGGTTTTGTAAGAGTTTAGAGATCAAACCCTGACAACACCTTTGTACAAGGTTTTCGAAGTCTAGCGAGCGAGGCGCGTGCAAGTTTGCTCGGGGATTACGCCCTCCTGAGCTGTGGCGTGATGGTACCTCAACAAGGGGTACAAGTAGATGATGAACAAGTAGAGGGGAATCCCTTGCACGCGGGAAAAGACACAAGGAGAAGGAACAACTGCTGTGATTCTGGACAAAGCTGAAGCTGGGGCTTTAGCTTCGCTTGCAGGGCCCTATTTATGCGTACAGAGGGCCTCTCATCTATCCTACAAAAGCAATACAGTACATGAGTAAGCAACTAGTAGTCAAGACCACTACAGTACCAGAGTCAGCCATCATTAGTCAAGACCACTACGGTACTGGAGTCAGCGATCATTAGTCAAGACCACTATGGTGAGTCCGAAATCAATCAAGCCACAATCAAGCATAGCCTCCAACCAAATGCGAGACGAAGAGGAGAAAGTATAGACGCTGAAACCGTAACAGGCATAACGGCTGCCATCGTTCTCTGTATGTTTTTTCCATCAATACCATGGCCTGGGCGTGTGTTATGATCGCGGGCGATTCATACACTGGCCCACGGGCTTTCGCATCGCGTGCTCCGGACCGTTTTCTTCCGTATGTGCTTCTTTCTTTCTTACGTCAATGCCTCGTGTTTGGATGGACATCTGATCGATCTCACGATCGATCTTGCCTCCCTACATACGTCCCGTTACCTCACCGATCACTGTACGTCACTGCTTCTTTGATCGGACTTATTTAGCACCGTACTGCCTCAAGCAGTCTGATGGACAGCCACGCGATGACTTGCTGATTCGCGTCTGATCCTGCAAGAACAGAAAAGCAGTACGAGGATCGTCCACAGCCCCTATGGCTGCAGAGCTGTGTTAGCTATGTTTCATATCGTCTTATTTACTTTCGGCTATGATGTCACTATGTATTTAAGTCGCGTTGAGGCGACTACTGGGACCTTAAGTCTCAGTTTTGTTTCACAATACCAAGTCTGTTTGACACAGTCAGAACTATTGCATTGAAACTAAGTTTTATCTGAGAGAAACCTCATCATCTGATACGAGTTTGACTTCGTCGTTTACGAAGTCTACACTGAACCGAACAGTAAGTCGAAAGTAAGTGTTAAGGAGCACTTCGCTCTAAGGTCCCACTTGGAACCTTAACAGCGTGACCCTGACGGGTCACGCCCACAGTTGCAATACGACTGCTGGAGCGCCTGTCCGTGCGACCCCGTCTATGCACAGGTCGATAGAGGTTCAGGTGCTTGCATCGTGGCCGGGTAAGAAGGATCGACGAACTGTGACATCCCAACTCATTTTCCCAACAGTCTCCCCTTCGCGCCGCACCCCTTCTCCTGCATCCACACCTGCACCCGCTACGCTGCATCTCTACCGACACCAGGGCCCGCACCAGCTCCCGTACTGACACCCAAACCGACGATCCTACACGCACCCACACCTGCACCAATGCCATCCCCAGTGCCCTCTCCAGCACTCCCACGAAAGCCCCCACCAACACCCACTCACATACCCGCACCGCTCTCCAAAACGTTTGACATTCCAACTGTGCCAGGATCGAGTGGAGCTTGGACTCCTCCGTCGCCGATGGGTGGCGCAAGACGATCGCCAGCGCGACCACAATGGGCGGTGGCATCACGGCGAGTTCAGCGGCATCGGCTTCGGGTCCAATCAGCGGGGCCACACTCGGAGGTTGCAGCGCGCAAGGCATGAACAGATAGGCTTGAGGTTATGTTAGTGTCTTTAGTGTTTATTTATCCCCAGGCCTTGATAGTGTCCCTCCCGTCCACGCCTGCCATCATTCGCTGCTGACTCCCATTCGACTCGTCTTTCGCGTCGGGGGCGCCAGTCAACTGTGTTACCATTACTAGCAAATGTGTATGATATGTCAACTCTCACCACCTGAGGCAGGTGTCGGATAGTTGCGATTCTCGGGAATAGGACGAAGATGACAGAAAGGTTGTATCGAATGGTAAGTGGGATGTTGAGGTTGGGATGGAATCATGGAAAAAACTTGTTCTGTGAGTACGGGTTCACTTCACGAATTGTGAATTGTCCTGCTTTCCATCATAAGTGCTCAACTAGCATGGGCATCCTGTTCCGGTTTTGCAACCAGTGGTGATTTATAGTAGAAATCATGTAACTTTCACTGCTCCGTGCAACTGCAAGCAAGGTTGAGGCGATATTATCAAGTTCTTTCATCATAGTGATAATCAATAATCAATATGAAAATCTATCAAAGCCAAGCAAGACACAACAATCCAAATTGGTTGACGCCACCCTTTTCTCAAATTAATTTCACATTAACGGATAAGATCCGAACCAATCATAGAGCAGAATTTTACCAGGCACACCAATAGCAAAGCCGGATTTTGCAAGGCACGGTCGAATTACGACCGCACTGAATACCTTGCAAGCAAGGTAATATCGAGTGGAGTCCTACCCAACTTCTCCTCTGAGTTCGCATGTTTCTCGAGTAAAGATCTGGACCGCTTGCTATACCTTTTCGAGAGTGCGGACAGCTTGCACCAAGGGGTGGATCTCACGCCACTGGCAGTGCCAGTGGTGGAATCCCGGACGTTCGCATTCGCGTTGTGCTACAGGAATATCCAAGCATAATCAAAGTTTTCTACAGATTATTTCCAAGTGCAGAGGAATGCTGCACGACTTACTCTTGGCATCGACATTCACGAGCGGTTCCGGATTTTCCCTCGCCCACCGGTGCCCTGTGCAAGGGAGTGTAGCCCCGCTTATCCTTGGCATTGACATTCGCATTGTGCTCAATTAACATCCTGGAAATGTCAAGTTTTCGCAATACCTCGAACCCGCTCCATCACTGGGTCTACCTTTTCGTGAATTTTTTTTTCCCCGTTCGTGGTCACGGTGCTGCGTGGATCTTAATGTGTATCTCACCTGACAGTTTATGAGTTTCACGTGAGCCCAATTTGAGTGGCTTAATATGGTGGCCCCATCACGTTAATACGAATCCCATCTAGCTGGATTGCCGTTCCTCTGTGGCTCATGTACGACTCGTATACCCACATTGTAGGCTTCCTGCGTTCTTCACAAGCGAAATTGCAGAAGGCGGAATAATATTGAGCGTCTCATTGGAGCAGTCTCAACTATATGTTTTGTCTCATTCGCAACGGGTGGGGACACGGTGGTATAAACGCTTCTCGAATAGGTCATAGAAAACGAGTGTAATGTGCATCAAGCCAATTGCCATGCTAAGCGTGTCAAATGCTTAGTACTACAGTTATCCATGGTGTGAATGGCACAAGGTGATATGGCATTTGGCTTGATCCCCATTTAAAGAAAAACACGTCACAGTTTGCTGGTGAGAAAGGCAAAATCAAGGCCGAGAAAATAAAGAGTCAGAAGATCAAAAAAATCGGAAATGTTTGCTGGTGTGACTGTTAAAGAATGAAATGACTCTGCGTCCTCTTAGGAGATGGTAAAAGGCGGAGATAAGTTATCAAAGTTGGGATTGTCTTCGTTTGAGACTGTCAATTGGTCGGTGTAATTTTGGTGCGATTTAGCATTCTCCTTGGGCAAGCAAGCTTGCGCGAGGGACTTACGAGCGACAACATACGTGGTCACCGGCGGCTTGTTTGGTACTTTGACTTGCTGGGAGCCAGCCCCAATGCGAAAGCCTTGTGCAAGTGGGTGCTCTACAACGAGAGGGTATGTGTTCATCTCCCACGGTGGACCATGGGAGACAGGGAGAGGGGGGCTTACTGGTGAACATGTGCTTTTCCCCAGCTTCATCCAACATGCCGAGAAAAATGATGCCCTTCTTGTGTTTGGCACTCTCCGTGAGTCGGGTCGTATCCCACGTCACGTATTGCATGGAGCCTATCGGCCAGATGTCTCCTTTGCTGGGCGATGTAATCATCGGAAGGAAAAATAGACTGGTGGGTGATGCGTTCGTTGATGCAGCGATGATGAGGGCCGCGAGGAGAACAGTGAAGAGTTGCATTACGAAGGCGGTTCAACAGTTGAGTAAGGTGTTAGTAGAAGTGAAAGGAATGTAACAAGGAATGTAAATTGAACGAAGAAAAGCCAGTGGACAATCGAGAGGTTTTTATATCTGGAGGATAACCGCCAAGCAAAGAGTTACGTATAGCAATGAAGAAGCGTCTTGGGTGACCAGTCGAAATAATTTCAGGGCCCGAAAAAAAAAACACCCGTGTGGAAAATGCACGATGGGAACCAATGAAAAGCCATGAGAGTGTTTATGCTGGTCGCGTCTGGTATCATTGCTATGTCGACAGCATGTTAATGAATTTGGAACGAGGAGACCGAGGAGGAAAGACAAGCGACTGAGATTGCGCTGCGGCGGCACACCCACGTGAGCTCATTACACGACTCGGATACAGTTATCATTGATAGAAAACGCTGAGTGAAATAAGCGTCAAGGGTGTCATCGGCCCGGGGACGATGGCCCCTCGACTCGGAAGGACACCCTGTTCACGGTATCAGCGATGAAAATCCTGAGAACTAAAAAAAGTGATACAAACCTGGAAAATAGCCCTAAAGAAACAGAACCAGGATCTACATCCTGAATGGATCACTCGTGACGAGGTCTTTTAGTGGGTATTAAAAAGCGGAAACACTGCCACCTGAGTCCCACACTACCCCCGTGGGGTGTGCATATAAAAGCACGAGATCTCGGACCTCATCAGGAAAACCCCATATTTTTCTTATGGTAATTATGGTGATTAATGGCACTTACTTTGCTTAATGGCCTTAATTACTGCCATCTGCTTAATAAAAGTTTCTGTTTTTTTTTGGTTAAGCACGTTAAGCACATAAAGCACATTAATCCACACTCAGCACAACTAAGAAGATTTTATCATGGCTAATAACAAAAACTAAGCAAACTTTAATCACACTAAGTAAATAAATAGTTTAAGCAAACTAATGGAATTTTAAGGGGTTTTTAATTGCACTAAGCAAATAAAAATAATTTATGTAATTTTACTGCAGCCCAAAAAATATGCAAAGTCATGAAATTTTCTCTAAGTCGTTCCGGTGCAGCAACCACGTGCCACTATATATTTACTCTTGTTTACTCGATGTTGATTTCGTTGCCTCATCACTCGCGTCGTTCCTCTGTCCCTCTGTCAGTCGTTCACCGTCTTGTGCTACAACGCGTCTCAGCGTCCGCCTCCTCTTTGCCTGTTTTTTTCTTTTCTTTTTCTTTCTTTTGACCCACTCCAACGCGTCACTGTGCCTCCGCCTCTGCCACGCCTCGCCTCGCTTCCTGTGCTTTGGGCCTGGCCTCCACCACTGCTTTCGCCTCGCATCGGCGTTTCCCTCCTGCGTGTTGGTCCACGCGTCATGCTGCCAGCGCCGACGGCTACATTTTTGCCTCCGCATCGCGCTCTCTTGGAGCGCCCTGGGCTGCGGGGGTCCACGGCGTAACTGCCTGCACCTCCTTCCTGGTACGTTATATACTGCCTGCCCGCCCCAACTCATCCTGACTATTTTTTTTCGCCTCCACCTCCACCTCTGCCTCCCCTGTGCCGCCGCCTCCCCTGCCTGCACCGCCCCTCCTGCGCCTCTTGCGTACTTGCGTCTCCTTCGCCGTCGCCGTACCTCGTGCGCTTCCCTCGCCTCCTCCCTTCTCTCCCGCGCCGCGGATTCTTCTTCGCTGACTCCCGCGGCTTTTCCTGCGCTTCCCGCGCCCCGCGTCTCCCGTGCCTCCTTCTATCACGCTGCCTGCGCCAACGCATTCTGCCCCTCTCCCCGGTATGTTGTCACGCTGTCTGCCCCGCCCCAACACGTCCTGACTTTTTTTTCGCCGCCTCCGCCACTTCCGCCACCTCCGCCTGGACCACCACCTCCTGCGCCTCCTGCGCCTCCCGTT